>MU682704.1:179904-207430 GCA_026770625.1 Nicotiana glauca
TCTATCCTGATTTTTCTACCTTAAAATGCCTGTATTACCCTTGCCTTAGTTCTGGAATTACTATTATTAATAAAACTACCCTTTTCCCTGCCTAAACTACCCCTGAAATCCCTTTGAAATTACCAACTATGTAAACTGATCATTTTTACCTAAGTTAAAAATCTAACTATAGTTAAGCTAACTACTCTAATAACTAATCTTAATAAACTAATTAAAGCTAAATACTAAATTGAAATAAGAACAACATTATTAGAAAATTTAAACCCAATAAAGTCAATAGGGATCAAACATACTGAAATACACAAACAAAATCGATAATTCCAAAAATGAAGCTATATTGTAGCAGACATGAGCAACCATAGAATTAACAGAATTAAAACTAACCCTAAAAAACTAAGGAAAATCAGTGACAAATATACTAAAATTAAACACCCTAATCTCAAAAATAAAACTAAAACAAAAAAAATCATGAACCAAAGAGCACAGGAAAGAGAATAAACAGGGACTACCTCGAACTCCAATCCGGTGGCCTTTCTCGAAAATTTTCAGACTATAATTATCCCTAATTAGGTGTTTCCATGGGGAAACACCTAATTAACGGCTATTATAGCCCGGAAACCATGTATCTCCAACTTGTGAGAATTAGGGTTCCTATCCCCAATTTCGATCTGAAATTTGAGGTACTTGAAGAGGGTTTGAAAGCAAAGGGTTGTAGATTTGGGATAAACGAGTTGTGGTGGTCAAGGCGTGCGGATTTGGGACCGTTTGGGGTAGGTCAGTGGTGGGCCACCATTTCTGATTTGAAATTCGAGACATTTGGATATGATTTGAGGTAGAAGAATTTTAGATTTGGAAAGGGGAAGAGGAGAAGAGGCTATTGTGTGATTTTGGGAAGGTTTGGCGAATCGCCGCCGACGGAAGCAATTTTCGGCCGGCGGCGGGGGGTGGGGGACGACGGAGACAAGGCGGACTGATGGTGGATGGCGATAAGAGACGGAGAGGTGACAGGGTACGAGGAATGAGTGATTTGTCTTTAGGGTTTTTAAAAAAAATCGAACAGTTTTATTTAGAAACCAAAGTTGTCTCAGGGCCGTTAGATTACAAGGAAGGGAGGGCTCAGATTGATCTACCATGAAACAACGTCGTTTTGTTATCTTGGAGACGGACCGGATCAGGGAATGGGTTGGACCATGTGTTTGGGTGTATATTTGGGCTGGGGTGGATAAGTGAATTGGGAATTAAATGACAATGTAACAGCCTGGTAATTCTTTTGTTTTCACTTTTTGTTTATTTACTTTCTTTTCTCTTTTCTTGTTTTGTATTATTATTATATATATTTTTTATTTTTTTATTTTGTTAAAAAATGTCAACAAATAAAAATCAAAAACCTAATTAACCCTAATATGATATTATTTAATTCCCCAAAATTAACTAATTTTTAGTTTTAAACTAAAATTAAAATAAATTCCACAAATTAAAAATAAAAGTGCAGAGACCATTTTTTGTCATTTTCTTTATATGTAAACAATTTTAAACTACTAATTAATACTAAAAAATATGCAATTAAATCCTAAACAAATGCCACAGGTATTTTTTTTTTGTATTTTCATATGAACTAAAATGCACAAATAAAAATACAATAAATGCCACAAAATTCACAAAAATTGTAAAATAAGGAAAAATTATTTTGTTAGAATTTTTTGGGAATAATTCATATATAGGGCAAAAATCACGTGCTCACACATATTCTCCCGAATTACGCTAGATGGCATTAAGTACGGCTCGCTCGGATCGCACCCAAGGTTTCGTTATCCCTAATCCCACCTTTAAACCCTCCGTATTGATCCCTAATATACGTTAGGAGTGATGTTGTTTAACAAATAACTAAATATGTACTCTCTCCCGAGTAATACACACTAAAGAGGCACAGTTGATTGAGAGCTCTTCAACCAACCATAATAATAACGTAATTGAACAAATAGAAAAAATACTACAGCAAATCTATATTAACGTAACAGGAAAATCATCCTCCAATAGGTTCCATCAAAATACTAGATAACAAATTAGCTACTCATAGTAGTATGCATAACTGCAATACTAGAATTCATAACCAATAATGAAAATAGGAAGAAAAAGTGAAAAACTCGTAAAAGAATTCTCCGCTTTGCTCCTAATGTGTTCTTACCTCCTTAGGTCGAATCCCTTGTCTCCTTATCCTCCTTAGATCTAAATTATGTCAAAAGTATGTCCCCCTTTTTTCAAAGTAGTGTTTTTACATGTATTTATACCAAGTAGGGTCGGGCCCAGAAAAAATACCTTTTCCTGCGCAAAATAGGACTCTGGCTCTGTAAAATTTGCACTGGCGCGCCGCATGGGGCAACACGCCATACGGTGTGCTTGTGGGGAAGTTCAGAGAGCTGTTTCTGACATGCTGTAGGAATTTTTCATAGGCGCGGCGCGCCGCGGTAGTGCGAATTCGTGAAAATGCAAAAGATGAAAGTTGTAGCTCTTGCAAATTGCTTTCCAACAATATATTGTGGAGCCCAACGGAGTTTTGAGCGAAAAGTTATGTGCATTTTACTAGACAATGCGTCGTATGCCCGCTCGATTCTTCGTTTCATTCTTAACTATCATCCATTCATCCCCGAATACGATTCCGGCTGAATTCCTTGGCCTTTTACTCATACTTCAAAGCTCCAAATCACTTGAATGCATATCATAGTATCTACATAGCTCGGAATCACTCCTACAAGGCATAAAATACATTATTTAGTGCAAAGCGCTAGCGATTAAAGCTCAAACTCATTTAAAGTGCAGTAAATTAAGTGTAATAAGCGACTAAAATACGTAATTATGGCCTATCATCAGTAACTTGCTGGGGTGTTAAAACAAAGATGGAAAATGATGAGTTGATTTGGAGGAAACTACTAGTTCTAAAGCACATGTTTCTATTATGGTGGGCATTACAGGGGAGACTAGTAACAAACATAGATTGGAAAGAATGTAGATTGTAGTACAAAATAACCAATGTGTACTATGTGACCGTAGAGTAAAGAGGAATCTCAAAACTCATTCTAGGAATGTCCTTGGTTCAGTGAGTCATGTAGGGAAGCAATTGCCTGGTTAGGCATATATTTAGCAAAACAGGATATTGCAACAACTTTGTCAAAAATCAAACAGAAGCATTGGAGCATGTTCAGGAAGGAGATTGTGGCAGCAGTCTATGGAGCGATGATATACCATATATGTCAAGGTAGGAAATTTAGGATTTTAGATGACAAAGGATGAATACATATATTGTACTGCATCAAATACAAACCATTGTAAATCAGAGAATGTGCATGTTCAGGGAGTCCAAATAGGCTAGAACTAGAAGTGTAGCATTTTGATAGAGTGGATTTGTAATTAGTTTTCTTGAGGCTCGGTACATGACAGAATTCAAGTTTCCTAGTCCTCTTTAGGTGTATGGCATTTATTTGTTGATACGGTATATTTATAGCTAGTACCAAAACAATACAGTATTTGATTGGCTACAATTTATTCAATTGTCGATGGACAAAGGCAAACGTCGACCGCAAACGAAAGATGACCATGCCCCAAACTACCCTAGTGTTTGATTCAATGTGCTAAACTTTATATCAACAAGCTTATTAGAGATTATACGTACTAATATTTCATGTGAAATTAAAATGTATTTAGCAATACGTGGATGAAAGTATCAAACATAATCCTACAATTATTATTATTTTTTACATTATAATCATTACAATAGTAAGCGAATGATATGCCTTGTTGTAGTGATGAGAAATTATGCACCCTCGGTATGTTTCTGACAAACGATTTCCAAACCTAATATGGAAGATAGGCTCTATGCTTAATATGAACAAACCTTATACAAATCCACTGGGGTTGACCATGGCTATGATGCAACTATTGCATCCAACCATATCGAAGCTTCCAACTCAAAGCTATGTGGAACACAAGAATAATATACCTATTTGGGATATTGATATACCATTTTATTATACTGCTATTATAAATACTTTACAATAATAAAATAAAATACTTATATACCATTTTATAATTGATATGCCGTTTAGTTATACTAATATACATATATTTAAAAAGTATAAAAGAAAGAAAAAAGATAAAATGATATAAAAGGAAGGAAAAAAGGGATAAAAAACCGTTACTATATCAGTTATTTTATGATTTATAATATAAATGAAAAAAAGCAATAAAAAAGAGAAAGAATAAAGGGAAAAAGAAGAATGAAAATGGAATTATTTGCGAAATGGTCTACTTTCTTCCTTCATTTAAAGTTTGGGTCAACTATGGTTTGTTACAAAACTGCCCTTATTTTCCAACTCACCTAAAGAAACTATTACGGAAACAGAATCTAACCGATACCAGCTCGCTTAGTCCGGCCAACATACCAGCTCGCTTAGTCCGGCCCATAACCCACACTGGGCTAATCATTTTTGTAAATGACCAGTCCACTCCCCTAAGGAGGCCCGGCCCACATGCCATGAATTAATCCACATAATCGCTTATTTAACTGCTTAAACTAAAAATAGCCAATAATATATAATATATGTATAACTCCTTATAACTATGTACAATGAGTATATAATTATTATATACCAGGTTGAAAAAATAAACAGTAAGATCCGACTGGCTATTTGCATAAAGATCCACCCTATTAATGAGCAAAGTAGACTCTACCAAAAAATGGCCGATTGATAGTGTCACGCTCCGAACCTGGGGTGAGACCAGCAACAGGTGCCTCACCTAACCTTGCGTACCAACTTGCAACTAAGGGACTCTGAACATATAATGTCCTACTTTGGCTATGGGGACACATTACAAAACAATTTGCGAAGCAAAATATAAAACTAAACGGAAACTAACACTGACTAAACATCAATATAAAGCTGGGTTGACAAGGCCGTCACAACTACAACAACTCACAAAAACAACAAAGTATACATATAAGGCCTACAAGCCCAAATATTGCAGTAACTGACAGAATATATCTACAAGCCCCTACTGATGGATGTATTATGATCGGAACAGAGCCCCAACCTACCCATAACATATACACACAAAATGTACACAAAACTCTAGATCCGGCAAATCCGAAGGACAAGGAGCTATCGATCAAGCTGAACTCGGGCAACACCTATTGAGGAGGTCTACCCGTCTGTCTATCTGAACCTACACGCATAAAATACAACATCCCCAGAAAAGGGACGTCAGTACAAAATAATGTACCGAGTATGTAAGATAATAAAATAACTAAAAGCTGAAACTGAATTGATAATATAATAACTGAAAGTAATTGGGAGTCAGATCTTCTTACTTACCTGCTGACACTGACGAAACTCTTTAAATATAATAAGTAAAATAAATGCCTGGCCCTATAAGGCTCGTAACGTGTAACTGCTCTGCACTAGTAGGTTCGCTCATAGGTGCTCGACCATACTAGGCTCTATATCTCGACCATTCTGAGCTCGCTCATAGGCTCTCAGCCACAATAGACTCGATATAAAACTTACCATCTGATCAGAGGTTGTCCAATAGGGGTCTGCCCACGGATTATAGCTCGGTGGTAGTGAAAATACTGTAATACTGTATATATATAGACCATCTACTCTATTGACTAAAAGAAGACAAGATTTAAAGGAATAGAAAGTCCCAATAAGGAAGAATACTGAAACTAATGAGACTAGGATAATGCGAATAAATTCAGGAATACAGACTTCTCTTTATGTCTCGTTATCAAACACATGTAGTTATGAGATCATGCCAAAATAAAAAAAATATTTAGCCTTAACATATCTTATCACAATATTTCCAATCACGAAGTTTCACTTTCCTCTTCACACCTTAATCTACAATAACGATAATAATACTATCATTAAGTTACGAAAGGTGCTACTATCCCATAACGAATGACAAGCTTATTTTGTATTAAAACGGGCAGCATCTCCCCTATAATCCTTACTTCCTACAAATTCAAGATAACACTAACAACATAATAATATTAACATATATACATCATTTTCTAGCCTTATATACACCATAAAATACTACAAAACATTCCAACACACCCCAATCTCTTCATACACAAAATGACTATCGTAGTAGTGCCAAACGACCCAAAAATATTACGACGAATGACCAGCCCAACACCTTAAATTTATGTAATTTTTCTCCATACCCTTACTCCTCGAAAACTCCACAAAACAATAGGTAAACATGCAGCCCAACAACAACACAAAATATTCCACCGAAACAGTCTGCTACAAGTGAATAACTCAAACTCACGGCTTCTGATCACTGTCCCGTGAGTTTTTACAAGTATAGAATGACTTAACATGAATTTACAATAGAAATAATGGATGAAATAGCGCAGTAAACTTAACTTATTTGTTGGATAACTCAGCTCCTATCTTGGTTCTTCAAACTGTAGGTTTTATCCCCAATTAAAACTTGAAATGGAGAGAAAATCAATTAGGGTTTGTGAAAATTTTTTGGGAGGATTTTTGCAGAGCTTATGTCTGGTTATTATGCCCTATTTTTAGTGTAATATATAAAGAAAATAAGCCTTTAAAAGGCTTCTTTGAATGACCCAAGATGGCCCATTTTTGGGCTCTCATTTAAGCAAGTAGGTGACACACCTACTTGTCTCTTAACCGTCTGCGCAGTCTCACAAAAATACCCATATCTCTCTATTCAAATATTGTATTGACAAATGGTTTAATGAGTTAAAAAATATACTCATAGATATTCAATTTGATGGGTGAAAAACCCCATTACTCTACGTATATTGGAAGAAAATCGTAGTTCTATTGACCCAAATCTTCAGTAAAACTTATGAACGTAACTTGTGATGACGTTTATCGACTTTGGTTTCACAACTCGCTTGACTTCAAAACAATACACACGACTATCATACGAATAATATAAATCATAACATAACCTTCTTATAATGTTAATCACCCTAGTCTCACCCTAAAATTACATGTTATAAGATTCCCAATTTGTCGACTTTCGACGAAATATTATTTTCTTTAATTCCTTTAGCTTCTGAACCTTCCAACCCTCTTTGTACTTGTTTTTCATGATCTCCAATATTTGTAACCTCCAAGGTAACATGATTAACTTACTTTATATACTTTCAAATATTATATCATTTTTGGTCCTACAGTAGTTTGCTTACGACGTACTTTTACGTACGAAAATATAGGGTGTAATATCATTCCCCCTTGGAAATATCCGTCCTCGAATGTTTTCACTTAGAGAATTTGGAAAATTTTACCAGAGTATCCTCTTTACACTAGACTAAAGCCAATCTTCACGTAGTTAGAAAACATACTATGCATGCCATACATGGCCAATGTCTATAAATAGCAACACTTTGCCTCACACAGTTGTAAATCATAAATATTGAAAGTAAAAAATAAGAGCTTACCTGATGACCTACTAGCCTGAATAGAGCTGTGTTGTAGCATCTCATCTCAAGACATATCTTCAGTTTGAAATAGGTGGAGGTATTTAGACTTCATTTCTTCCTCTGCTTCCCACGTCATCTCTTCCACATTCTTGCATCTCCATAAAACCTTCATGGAGGCTACCTCCTTATTTAGTAGCTTGTGGTTTTGTCGGCCTAGGATGGAAATTGGAATTTCATCGTACGGCAAGTCCTCTGTAATCTGTACATCATCCATGGGAGTAGAATTGCCAATGCACTTCCATAGCATGGATACATGAAAAACTGATGGACAAACTCCAATTATAAGGGAAATTCTAACTCATATGCTACTTGTTCCACTCTCCGAATAATCCTATAAGGCCTACTATACCGTGGACTAAGCTTTCCTTTCTTTCCAAATCTCATCACACCCTTCATAGGTGATACCTTTAAGAATATCCAGTCATTAACCCGAACTCTAAGTCTCATCTCCGCACGCCAGAATGACTTCTGACGACTCTGAGCTGTCAACACGCGCTCCCGAATAAGCTTTACTTTCTCTATGGCCTGTTGAACCAGGTATGGCCCATGTAACTCAAATTCTCTAACATCAAACCACCCTATAGGAAATTTGCACTTATGCCCATATAAAGCTTCGTACGGAGCCATCTGGATATTGGAGTGGTAACTGTTATTATATGCAAACTCGATAAGAGGTAGATGTTCATCCCAACTTATTTTAAAATCCAACACATATGATCGTAACATATCCTTGAGCGTCTGAACTGTACGTACGACTTGTCCATCAGTCCGTGGATGAAAATCTGTGATGAGATTCACCTGAGTCCCTAGACCTCTATGAAATGACCTCCAAAAATGTGCTGTAAACTAGGCCCCATGGTCAGATATAATAGATACTGGTACTCCGTGTAGCCGTACTACCTCCTTAATATATAACTTTGCATAATCTTCTGCTATATATGTAGATCTGACCGATAGGAAATGAGCTGATTTCATGATCCTATCGACAATCACCCATATGGAATAGAACTTACGATAAGAAAGAGGTAAACCCGTGATAAGTCCATGTTTATCGCCTCTCATTTCCATGTCGGGATCTATATAGTCTACATTAGCCCTCCAGGCTTCTGCTGCTCTACCTTCACCTACTGGCAACTAGGATATTAGGCGACAAACTCAGCAATGTTTTGCTTCATATCATTCCACCAGTACACATCCTTAATGTCATGATACATCTTCGTTGACCCAGGATGAATAGAGTACCACGAGTAATGTGCCTCTGACATAATCCTGTCTCGTAGTCCTACTACATCTGGAACATACAGACGACCTCTGTATATGAGAACCCATCTCCTTAAAGCTCTAACAATAGTTTCTTCTGCTATGTAAATCACTCTCTCAACTAGACCAACTCTAGGTCCTCGACTGCCTTTCTTTGATTTCAGCTATGAGAGATGATTTTGTAGTATTTTGGAGTACAACTCCACCATCGTGAGAATATACTAACTGAACCCACACCCAAACAAGCCAATTGATGAATCTCTCTAGTTAATTGTCTTTTCTAGGCCTCTACATGTACTAAGCTACCCATAGATCAATGACTCAAGGCATCTGCTACAACATTAGCTTCCCTGGATTGTAAAGAATCTTAACATCATAATATTTCAATAAGTCAAGCCATTGCCTATGTCACAAATTCAACACTTTCTGCTTAAAGATATATTGCAGGCTTTTATGATTTGTAAATACATCAACATGAACACCATATAAATAATGACGCAATATCTTAAGTGCATGGACAACCACAACTAACTTGAGGTTATGGGTCAGATAATTCTTCTCATGCTTCCTCAACTACCTTGAAGCATACGCAATTACCTTCCCATATTGCATCAGGACACATCCAAACCTGACACCTGAGGCATCACAACACGGTATAACTCTCTGGAAGTGTTAGAACTGGCGCTGAGGTCAACCTTTTCTTAAGCTCTTGGAAACTCCACTCGCAGGCCTGCGTCCATTGAAACTTAGTAGCTTTCTGCATCAATTTCGTCAATGGTGTTGAAAGGTAAGAAAAACCCTCTACGAACCTCCGGTAGTATCCTGCTAAGCCTATAAAGCTACGAACCTCTGTCGGTATGGTAGGTCTAAGCTAAGATTTCATGGCCTCAACATTCAGAGTGTCTACCTTTATACCTTCATCGGATATAATATGCCCCAAGAATGCTAAACATTTCAACTAGAACTCACATTTAGAAAACATAGCATACAACTTACGATCATGAAGGGTTTGGAGTACTTCTCATAGGTGGTCGGCATGCTCATCCTCTGAATAGGAATAAACCAGAATATCCTCAATAAATATTGTCATGCCCCCAGTTTCCTCCCTTTTAATGGGAGAATCCGGGTTTCGACATCTATGGAGGTAACTTGTTTCCTTTTGGGAATTGGGTATTTTGAAGAGTCGCCACCTAACGTATTGTGGTGCGTTAGGGAACCTAGAGTGATTAACTCTTTGAACTAGTTTGCATTACCAGATATTTAGGGTAAGGGCTCGAAATAAACTCGAGGGAAAGGTGTTAGGCACCCCTCTCGATCCACAACTGTGGGTCCCAACCGAACTTATACTTTTGAATTAGTCCATTAACGAATAAATAGTTGTAACAAATAGTTGCAAGTAAATCACGTTGGACGATGTATAACTCAAATAATAAGATAGAGATTTTGGACAAGTTGTGCATAAAAAGGGAGTAAAATTTTCAAGCAAAAAGGATTTAGGGAAAGAGGGGTCCTAGGTTGGTTAGCCTACAGGATCACCCCACGCAATGCCCGGTAAACACTCCTCGATGAGGGGATACACGTGGCACTAGCATGTAGTCATCGTATCCCATTCTACCCAAGTCTCTCCCCTTGGTCATAGCCTAAAGCGTTCTATTAACCTTGACAATGCCTAGGCATGCACTACCCGTACCTTCCTTATGGCCCTGGAGGTATTTTAGGACCTCTAAATCTAGGTAGTTCTAGACAACCCCAAAGGTGTTTAAAAGGAGAAAGTCTAGGCGATAGGCAAGAGCAGTTAGGACTGCATATAAGACAAGTTAGAGGCTCACAGTTACCTCCTCAAGTATACCACATAAATGCACGTCTTCAAACACCATTCAAATACTTAGGAAAACAAGTCCTAGAACATGATATCTAACTGACCAAAGGTTATAAAGTACTGAATTAGGCAAATACGTGAAGGATCCCATTTAATTTGCCTACTGAATAGACTTGTTAAATCTGAACAACTTCAAGTGGTAAAAAAATAGTTTCAGAGTTACAATATTTAAGAACGCCCTACAGGCTTGCCTAACGCAGAAAAGGCTGAATAACTACATTGATATAGTGAAATAATGAGTTGATTTTAAAAACGAATTTTGGATTTCTATAGACATGCTCTCTAATGATAGATTAGGGAAGTACTTGAAAGAATTCATTTAAGGAAAACAAACCACTAATTAGGCCAGTTTTGAAGTAAACTAACATGAATTGAAATGACTTACTTAAACTAAACTGATTTTAGATTTATAGGTAGAATTTCTGATATTGTCCCCTATAAGCATGCTATCTAGTTGTTAAGAGCTGATATTAGAAGCTTATAGGCGTGATTTCTAGATGTAAATACCCAGAAACTTGAACTTGATCACATGATTAAGGCATGATATCTACTTGTGAAGTTGATTTTAAAAAATGTAGACATGACTTCTATTATCGGAACGAATTGAAACCTATAGACATGATTTCTAATCGAGTAAGGCAAACATAACAACTATAACATGATGGAACATGCATAGCTAGTATAAAGTCCTATAGGCATGGTTTCTTCCCATGTTCCCCACGAATATGTAACTACTCACCCCTTTTTCACTAATCACCCCAATATTCGTTTACAAATTATTACAAACCAGATAAATGAATTACATAGATATAGAAAAGAAGAAGTTACACTATAGGGAGCCTAAAGCAGGCCCAAGTGATTTCCCAAACATCCAATAGCCTCAAATGCCAATTTTATAGACAAAATCATGGTCTAGGTGTGTTAGAGTTCCCTAAGGATCTCAAGGATCCCGGGCAGTGCTCATACCTAGACTTTGTAACCGAATTCAGTAAGTGCAGTGTAAAAGGGACAACCTCAGTGTGCCAGAGTTCAGAGGATTTTCAAAGGATCCCAAGGCAGTACACACACTAGAAAGGGCAGAACCTAGAGACTTAAGAATAGAGTGAGAGTGTTTGACATATTTTGAAAGGATTTTAGTAGGAAAACAGTGTAAAAAGGATACTTAGTTGGAGTAATTTTGTGAACAAAAGAGTTGTTTAGTAAATAGCTTTTGAAAACAGTGGTGTAATTGAACAAACAGCAGGTCAGTCAGCAATATCCAAAGAATAGTCCTTCATACATAGGAGTGGGAACTGGGGACACATAGAGCACATAGTATCAGGAGCATAGCAGTTTTTGTGGGGTTTAAGGGATTAGGGGATAGCTATTGGTACCAATACAGTAGGAGTTTCATAAATAATCATAGAATCAACCATTTAAGTGATAGATTAACTTGCATATCAAAACTGGTTAACAAGTAGACAAGCATTCAAAGCACGGTGGAGTCATGTTGAGACAGACTACTAGGGGGAAGGGAAGAATATGTTTGAAAAGCTCTAAGAAGGTTAGACTAACATGCTAGATGAAGTAGTAATGTAAACATTTCAATTGCATGTGGAACAACAAAACCATAGATAGAAACAAATTAGAAACATGATAAACTGAAGTAGTAAAAGAAACATATTGATTTTAGGACTTGAATTAAAATCAGAACATATCAATAAAGAGACAGTAGACACAAGTGTGAGGAACATGAAAGTACAATGGTTAGCCTTGGCTTGTAGCCGGCTAACTCAGAATAATAACAAGTAACAGAAAAGTTTTTGAGTGTGAAAAAGTTTTGAACCAATGTGTTCGTGTGTTGTGTCAGTGAAAGACGAGGGTATTTATAGTTTTGAAAATATGCAGAAAATAAAGCAAAAATCAAAGTTCAGCAATAATTATATAACCATGTACGAATTAGAATTAAATCAATGCAAGTACTCCATTAATTAAGGGGTAACTAACCAACATTAATGGGCTGAAAATGTTTAAGGAGATAAATCAAGTAAGGTATTAGATACAAAATAGAAAATTAGGGGTAAATACATGAGGATTCAATTAAGTAAACAATCAGTGAAGAATTAGCAAATAATATCGTTAACCCAAATAAGGCAAGAAAACTAAATAAGGTTGCAGAATATAGAAAATAATCGAGAATCAACATATAGCAAATCAGTGAATCAAGGACTCAAAACTACTTATTTAAGGAGAATGACATAGGTTACCATGAATAAGCAGTTAGGCCAAGTTTAAACAGGAAGAATCGAAGGTCTAAAGGAAAGCTTTAAAATCAAGCCAAGAAATAGGGAATTCAGAATCAATCGAGGAGAGAGTCATGAGTCAATGTTTTAGCATATAAATAGAGTAGGATAGGAATAACCAGACATAGTAAACATGAAGGTTAAACAACACTGATAGAAAGTGGCAAGTCTTGAACAGTCAAGAACACAAGCATATAGAGTTTATGTAAGTTAGGCTAAGAAACTCAGTAGAATCGTATTCGAGGCAAGATAGTCACAGAAACTCAAACAAGAAATAGTTAGTCATGGTAATACACAAAACCAAACGAAGAAGCCTAGAAAATTAGGGGCTTTCAACATAGACGAGTTAAAGATGTAATAAACTCATAAAATCAGTTAAAATAATGCAAGAAATAGAAGTTTTACACAAAGAATCAGTTAAACAAGGTTTTAAAAGAAGTTCGGAAAACCCTAGTTTTAGAAGGAGACGAAAAATGCTTAAAATCAATGATTCTTGTAAAGATCTCAAGGACAATGTAAAACATTGAAGAAACAAAATTCAAATCGTCCTATATCTGTATAGATCTAGGAGGTTTAGAAAAGAGATTAGGGTTTCAAAGGAAATCCACATAGAGATGAAGAACCTGCTTAGAAAACCCAAGGATCGTTGCAAATACAACATGATTTTGCTTGAAATCATTCTGGAGTAGCCAAGAAAAGACACGTGATGAACCTTAGGTGCAAATAGGCATAGCCCTAGGCCCTGGGCCCTCGAAGACCTTAGAGAAGGCAGGCATGGCATGAGAGAAACCATTGGAGGCTTAGGATACAATGAGAGGCCACTGGAGATGACCGGAGATGGGAGGTCGGTGGTTGAAGGGCTAGGGTTAGGCTAAGAGTGTATTGAGATTAGAGAGAATTTGAGGGCGGGTGTGTAGAGAATGATTAGGGTTAGTGGTCGTTATTAAAAAAGGAAAAAATCAATACGGGCGGTTGATCTTTAGAATCAACGGCCATGATCTAATGGGTTCTGGGTCGGGTAAGTGTGTATGGCCTGGATCGGGTAATTTAGCCCCAAATTGGGCTGGGTATTGGGTTTAATTGAGGCTATAATTGAAATATGATTTGGCTAAGTATTGAATAGCCAATTTAATCCTATACAATTTATAATAAATGATAAATAATTTCTAAAAAATAATTTCGTGTAATAAAAATGTTTAAAATAGGTATTTAACATTTTAAGAATATAGAAGATCATTTTATGCATGTAAAACATAATTGTACATTAATGATGCTAATATTGCAATTATATGCAAATTAGCTTTAAAAATATAAATACAATTGTAAAAAATACACAAAAAATATTTAAGTAATATTTTGGCATAAATATCATATTTAGATGGTTAAATTATCATAACAATAATTTGAAGGATAATTATTGGAATTTTTATAAGTGAAAAAGGAAGAAATAAATCAATTACAAAACTTTAAAATTACAGAAAAATTATAAAGACCTTGTGCATGCTTATATCTGAATATATATGCTATTTTGAAAGCATTTATGTATAATAAAAATATATAGGGAAAATTGGATATCAACAACTGCCCCTCTTTACCCGGGAGGGATGAAAGAGTTTTCGTGTAAAGAAATGATGGCCAGTTTTGACCGGACGAGACGCTTTGAAAGACAGAGTCCAGAATCATGTGTTAAAGTTGCCTACATATCCCTGGTTTTATAAGAATCAGGCCATGTGTCATTCTGGATTCGTCTGCAGAATATGTCGATGAAATTATTGTAAGAACGGGCACGCAATGCGGAAGCGACTATGGTGAGTGGTTAAGGCTCGGGACAGTTGGAGGGAATTGGAGCGAGATCGCTCCTGCTAGGATAGCATTTGCTTAATGGTTACCTGCAGATAAAACATGCTACCAACATGTACTTGCAAAAATTTAAACATGATGCAAATTTCCTTTGGACCATGCAGGTTGACTTCGGACGGTTAAAGATTACGTCCTCAGACCATGACGTCCTGGGCCATGAATTTTTCATTGAGGGATTCGCAAACCACTAAATGGTGTTCTCGGTCCATGAAGATGGTGCCTTCGAACCATGACGCCTTTGAGTAATGATAAGCAATTTGAGAGATCCTCAGGCCATGGCAGGGTATTTTTTGGCTATGAGGATGATGCCTTTAAACTATGATGCCTTCGGACAGATTGGCGATATTTTAGCCCATGATATGCAATAATATGATGTTAACAAGACAAGGCTTAATCTTGCGAAATGGAGGGCAGAGCTTAGTCCGATATAAAAGTAAATAGATGGTGCTAGAAATAGAGCAAAATTTGTGCAAAAAGGGACAATGCTTAGTCCCATGCGAATGAGGAGGCAAAGATTAGCCTCATGCAGTTATGGAGGCAAGGATTAGCCTCATGAAGGTATGGAGTCAAGGATTAGACTCCTGCAAGTAGGGAGGTAGGGATTAGCCTCATACAAATATGGAGGCAAGGATTAGCCTCATGCAGGTATAGAGTCAAGGATTAGACTCATGCAAGTATAGAGGTAGGGATTAGCCTCACGCGATAGGGAGGCAAGGATTATCCTCATGTACTTATGGAGTCAAGGATTAGACTCATGCAAGTATGGAGGTAGGGATGAGCCTCATATGATAGGGAGGCAAGGATTAGCCTCATGCAGTTATGGAGTCAAGGATTAGACTCATACAGATATGGAGTCAAGGATCAGACTAATGCAAGTAGGGAGTCAGGTATTAGCCTCATGCAAATACAGAGTCAAGGATTAGACTCATGCAAGTAGGGAGGCTGGGGTTAGCATCATTCAAATATGGAGGCAAGGATTAGCCTCATACAGTTATGGAGGCAAGGATTAGCCTCATGCAAGTATGGAGGCATGGATTAGCCTCATGCAAGTATGGAGGTAGGGATTATCCTCATGCAGTTATGGAGGCAAGTATTAGCCTCATGCAGGTAGGGAGATAGGGATTAGCCTCAAATATGGAGGCAGGGATTAGCCTCATGCAGTTATGGAGGCAAGGATTAGCCTCATACAGGTAGGGAGGCAGGGATTAGCCTCAGACAAAAAACAAGTAGTAAGTAAAAGTAGCTTATGTCTTAGCTCGAGATGTATTTTCGATGTTTGATGGCCTGATTGATAGCGATCTTGCTGCATGTATATATTCGTGGATGTTATCATCATGTCAGAGGTGCTTGCATTCAAAGAAAAATTTTAAGTTCTGTGAGGGGGAGGTTTGTTTGTGCCTCTGTCGGCTAGCTTTGCTCTGCTCCATCCCAAAGGCCTTTCGAGTTCCCCTGGGCGACACCTGACCTCTATGGAAATAGAGTTTTTGAAAATATGCAATTTGATGAAAATAGAGTTATTTCCAAAATATATTGATACATTTGGATTAACTAGCGACTGTAACACGTCTCAAGGCATTGCAGCCCTCTTATGTTGGAATTTTGAGGGTCCTCCTCAAAATTCTACCCCAGTTTGATGGGTGATCTTTTGATTGTTTGTGGATAATAGGCCTTGTTGAATCTTATATGAAATTTTGAGAATCCTTCTCAAAATTCTTCCCCGGTTTCTTAACTGATTACTGACCGTCTACACATGCGATGGCATTGGCCGAGCTTGCTCCGAAATTTTGAGGGTCCTCAAAATTCTGTCCCAGTTTCTAACCTTGGTGTGGGGGTGGAGGGGAAATGTAAATTTTATTATGATTAGCCTCTTAAACGGGAATCAGGTCAAGCGTAGTTCAATTACATCAGACGAGGAAATATAAATAATCTAAGCATAATATCTCTTGACTGCTTCTGAATTGATTAGTTTTGGCCAGACTTCTCCATCCATTTCTGCAAGTATGAGTGCTCCTCCTATCAGCACCCTATGAACCATATACGGACCTTGCTAATTGGGAGAGAATTTCCCTTTGGCTTCATCTTGATGTGGGAAGATTTCTTCAATACCAGCTGACCTAGTGCGAACTGTCTTGGTTTGACCCTTTTATTGAAAGCTCTGGATATCCTGTTCTGATAAAGTTGGTTGTGACATACTACATTTATCCTATTTCCATCGATGAGGGCCAATTGTTCATAGCGACTCCTTATCTACTCTGCATCGTTGAGTTCGGCTTTGCGTATGATTCTTAAGGAAGGAATCTCTACCTCGACTGGGATGATAGCTTTGGCACCATAAACTAGGATGTAGGGGGTTGCCCCAGTTGATATGCGAACCATAGTGCGGTATCCCAATAAAGCGAAAGGTAACTTCTCATGTGGTTTCCTACCATTTTCCTTAGTACCTTCTTGATGTTTGTATTGGCGGCTTCTACGACTCCATTCATCTGAGGTTTTTAGGCTATGGAATTCTTGTACTTGATTTTGAAAGCTTCGTACATGGATTTCATCAGATCACTATTGAGATTGGCGGCGCTGTCAGTAATAATGGACTCGGGAACCCCGAATCGGTAGACAATACGATCCTTGACAAAATCTACAATGGCTTTCTTAGTTACAACTTTGTAAGATGCAGCTTCCACCCAATTTGTGAAGTAATCAATGGCGACCGGAATGAACCTGTGTCCGTTTGAAGTAGTGGGCTCAATTGGACCAATAACATCCATTCCCTAGGCAGCAAATGGCCAAGGTGAACTTGTTGCATTCAGCTCGTTTGATAGAACTTTTATCATATCGGCATGCACTTGACATTGAAAGCATTTGCAGACATACTGGATGCAATCTGTCTCCATGATTATCCAAAAGTAACCGGCCTTGAGTATCTTCTTAGCCAAGACGAAGTCGTTCATGTGTGGGCCACAGGTCCTGACATGTACATCCTCAAGTAGCTTAGAAGCTTCCTTTGTGTCGACACACCTTAGTAAACCCAAATCAAGAGTTCTTCTATACAAGTTCCCTCCACTGTGGAAGAAATGATTGGACAATCTCTGGAGTGTGATTTGAATGCTCCAGATATTCTCCCTTCGATAAATACTCCTTGATGTGATGGAACCAAGGCTTTTCGTCTGTTTCTTCTTCAACATAAGCACAATATGCCGACTGATGATGGATCTTTACTGGAATAGGATCAATTTAATTCTTATATGGATGTTCTATCATATATGACAAGGTGCCCAATGCATCGGCAAACTCATTCTAAATTCTGGTCGCATTTCAGAATTCTATCTTTGTGAACCTCTTTCTTAATTCTTGAACATGATGCAAATATGGCAATATCTTGGAATTCTTGGTGGCCCATTCTCCTTGTACCTGGTGCATAAGCAAATCTGAATCACCGATCATCATTAGCTCCTGAATGTTCATGTCGACTGCCATGTTGAGTACTAGTATGCATGCTTTATACTCTACCATGTTGTTAGTGCAGGGAAATCTGAGTTTAGCAGATACCGGATAATGCTGACCCGTTTCTGATACCAAAACTGCTCCAATGCCTACACCTTTGAAATTTGCATCTCCATCGAAGAACATTCTCCAACCGTCATATGCTTCGGTGATGTCTTCCCCTACGAATGGCACTTCTTCATCAGGAAAATACATTTTCAGAGGTTCGTATGTTCCTCCCACCGGATTTTCAGCAAGGTGATCCACCAATGTTTGTCTTTCGACCGCCTTTTGAGTTACATATAAGATATCGAACTCACTTAGTAGTGTCTGCCATTTAGCCAGCTTTCCAGTCGGCATGGGTTTCTAAAATATGTACTTCAAAGGGTCCATCCTGGATATGAGGTATGTAGTGTAGGCACAGAAGTAACGCCTTAACTTCTGGGTCGTCCAGGTCAAAGCATAGCAAGTACGTTCAAGCGGAGAATGCCGTGCTTCATAAGGTGTGAACTTCTTACTTAAGTAGTATATGACCTACTCATTTCTTCCTGCCTCATCATGTTGTTCCAAGACACACAGATATATAAAGTAACAAAGGTCGTGCTGGCTCTGGTGGGACCAGCAATGGTAGTATGGATAGGTATTCCTTGATCTTGTCAAAGGCTTTCTGACAATCCTCTGTCCAGCTTGTTTCGGCATCTTTTCTTAGCATCTTGAAGATGGGCTCACATAAGATTATGGATTGTGCTATGAAGCGACTGATGTAGTTGAGACGTCCTATGAAGCTCATCACGTCCATTTTACTCCTAAGTGGTGGTAGCTCCTGAATCTCTTTGACTTTAGATGGATCCAACTCGATCATTCGATGACTGACAATAAATACCAATAACTTTCAAGCGGAAACCACGAATTCCCACTTTGTGGGGTTCGGTTTCAAGTTATATCTCCTTAGTCTATCGAAGAACTTCCTCAAGTCTGCTATGTGATTTGTGGCCCTCTTGGATTTGATAATGACATCGTCCACATACACCTCTATCTCTTTATGTATTATATCATGGAAGATGGTTGTCATGGATCTCATGTAGGTGGCCCCAGCATTCTTTAGACCAAATAGCATCATCTTGTAACAGTATACATCCTATAGTGTAATAAAAGTCGTCTTTGGAACTAGCACAATATTAGCTAACCAGGTTGGCAGTGGGAAGTCGTCCTTGGGACATGCTTTGTTTAAATCTCGGTAGTAACACATACTCTGACATTTCCATCTTTCTTCAAAACTAGCAAAATATTAACTAACCAGGTTCGGTACTCAACACCCTGAGGACTTTGGATTAGATCGGCTTGGTAATCCTCCTTGATTTTCAAACTCATATATGGTTTAAACTTTCTGAGTTTCTGCTTGACTGGCTAACACGTGGGATTGATAGGTAGCTTGTGAGCCACGATGGACATGCTCAAACCAGTCATGTTATCATATGACCATGCAAAAATATCCTCATACTCTCTTAAGAACCAAATGTACTCTTCTTTCTCTGTTGGTGACAAGTAAATGCTGATGCGAGTCTCCTTGATGGTCTTGACGTTTACCAAATTTACTACTTCTGTTTTGTCTAGGTTGGACTTAGGCTTGTTCTCAAAATTCTCAACCTCTCTAACAAATTCCTCGGGTATTTCATCCTAATCCTCTGAATCACTATTCTCATGTTGCGTTGCCTTATTACATGTCACAGTCACTGGTTTACCAAGAAAAGTAACAAAACAATGTAGAAGGAAAAAAACAGAGAAATAGTAATGAATAATGATAAAGAACAAATGATTTTGATTAAAACTGAGAAAATCATTCAGATAAAGCTCGGCTCGATGAACCGAACATTTATTTTGAAACAAGTCAATCTTAAAACGAAATTATTGGAAATCTTAAATGCCTAGAATGGCTTATGGAAGTAAAATATGGCAAGCTACCTAAAGACTTGGCGGGCTCGGGATGGTGTGGTTGTCTAGTTTTTGAGAATGGTTCCTTTCTTCATGGTCTGAATAGTGAGGCCTTCTTCCTCATCCTCCTTAATTATGGCACTACAATTCATGTCGTCATCCTCCAAGAACAAATTCTTCAACCCTGTCAGCGCTTCTTCTTTTATGGTCCCCCATATCGTATCAGCCTGGTAAAAAGCTTGATCTAGACGTGACATTTGTTGCTTAAGAGGGTAATCCGGTCCATACCATGGAGGCGACCGGTTCCTGTATTCTTGCCATGTGTACTGGTATCTGAGCCTAAAGGTGGTACCATAAATTTTTCAGCTGTATCGGTTTAGTGATACCTTGGGGGTCATTTCTCAACCCTTTGTCGGGTTCATATCCAGACCATGCTAGTATGTTTTCTATCTTGTTACTCTACCATTTTTGCTTATCGATGGTGTTGACCCGTTCAATGTGATGATAAGTTTCCCCTCCTAGCCTTCTCCTATGCCCAATAACCGGGATGGTTTGACTAGTGTAAATGGGGTCACTCCCATCCCCGTGAATGATTACCTCCTAACGGTTCTATTCAAACTTCACGGCTTGGTGTAGTGTGGAAGCCACAGCTCCAGTAGCATGGATCCATGTTCAACCCAACATAAGATTATATGAGGCTGGTATGTCGAGTACCTAAAATTTGACGTTGAACCAAGGTGGCCCATTTGTAAGCAAAGGTTGATTTTCCCGATTGTGGCCCTCTAGGACCCATCGAAAGCCTTCACATTCATGCTTCCTACACATATTTAATAGAAAACCTTTGTTCAACCTTTTTTTAGTGTCCAATGGACAAATATTTAGGCTTGAACCTCTATCAACCAAAACCCTAGCAATGAACTTGTATTCAAATTGCACTGTGATATGCAATGCTCGATTATGATTCAAACCCTCAGGCAGTAGCTCATTTTCGTGGAAGATAATCTTATGGCTCTCCAGCACTTTCACAACCACGTTGGCCATTTGTCTACCAGTGATATTATTGGGTACATAAGCCTCACTTAGTACTTTCACCAAAGCGTTCTTGTGTACCTCTGCAGCAGTGACAGGATAGATATCTGAGTAGGGACTTTGTTCAGATAGTCAACAACATAATACTTTTTTTGCATGTATGACCTTGTTGTTAATTAGTGTCTAGATCTTATCCTTCAATGTTCGGCACTCAGCAGTGGAGTGCCCCTTCATACCAGAATAGAACGCATAAGTATTGCTCGGATTGACCCACTGGGATGGATTTTTTAGTGCTACTGCGGGAACATGAGTGATGTAACCTGCAGCTTTCAACCTCTCGTACTACTGATCGATAGGCTCAGTAATGGCGGTGTATTGTTTGGGTGGTTTGTGGTCGAAGTTGGTTCTTGGTCTTGGATAGTTTTGGCGAGCTACTGTTGATTGGAAGTGGGATAGTTGGGAGTTGTAGGTGTGATAGACAGAGGCTGGTTGGGAATATCTTGGAGATGAAGGTTGATATGTAAGTGGTAATGCTTGGTATATGGGTGGAGGTGTTTGATATGTGGGAGGAGGTGTTTGATATGTGGGAGGAGGTCTTTGATATGTGGGTGAAGGTGTTTGATAGATAAATGGAGATTTTGGGCCCTTAGACACCATTACTGTTCCAACCTCTTTCTTCTTTGATATGCTGCCTGATTGTAATGCCTTATTTGTGGCTTGCAGTGCCTCAAAATTTGTTATCATGGCTGATTCCGACCTCCAACGAGTAGCATACTTATGGAAAGTCTCAGTAGGTTTCTTCTTAAGATTCTGAATGTAGAAAACATCTGGTGCATTTTCTGTGTTTAACCTGAATCGATCCATGAAATCCTATGCCATACTCACCCAATTGGACCATTTCTTAGGGTTTTGGCTGATATACCACGACAAAGCATCCCTGGTAAGACCCCTCATGAATAGCTTCATTCGGATCTTTTCATCTTTCTCAACCCCGATAAGCTTTTCACAATAGGCCCTTAGATGAGCCCTGGGATTACCTGTGCCGTCAAAATTTTTGCAATTGGGAGGTTTGTACCCTTTAGGAAATTTCACATCTGGCTGTATGCATAAGTCTTCATAGTTTAATCCTTCTATTCCACTGTTGCCTTCAACACCTTGAACTCAGCTTGTTAACTTCTTGAGTTCTTCAGCCATGTTTTTAATGAGCAGGTCCTTCTTGGAGGATTTTGGTGTACATGAGATTTGTTGGGTATAATGGGGTACAGTTTCCACATATATTGGGTTGATTTGATGGGTTCCAGGAGCTTGGGTATAGTGATGGTCGTTGGTGGAGTTTTGGATATCGAGAATAAGTGGTGGTGTGTTTTGGGGAGTGTGGTAAGTGGTGGTTAGCGGGTAATGAATTGGCTGATGATGTTGTTGCGTCAGAACTGGTAATGGGTTGGAATTCTGGGGTGGAGTTGCGTATTAATCCGGTGCGGAAGGATTTTGTGGATGTTAGTTTTGTATGTTCTGGGGAGATGTTGGGCTCTTAGTGTTCTTTTGGTTGAAGTCAGGGACATTCAGGGTAAGTGATAGGTTTGCCAAGTTGCAAACCTGTTCAAGTTCTCCTTGCAGTTTTAGTATCTTTTGTTCCATTCTCAATGCCAGGTCATTTGGGGTTGGAGTACTACGGCTATCTGAGGTTTCTGCGTTCTCAACATTCTCATTTTGGATACAGCTTAAGTTGTCCATTTTTGTTTTTCCTTTGCCCTTTGTGTTTGTGTTGCTTGAAGGAGGAGGAGGGTGAGGCCTTCTGGATCTGGTATGATACACTGATGAGGCCAATATGAGTGAACCAACCTAAGGGGATGGGAATGATCAAAATTAGGAAAAACAAAAAGGTAACAAGTTAGTGAGTATTGTAGTATTTAAATACATATATTACGAAAAACGTAAAGTCGTGTCTTAATTTAGGACTCTCATTGTGCCCGAGGTAGACCTAATGACACATAAATTTGGAGAATTTTTAGTGCCAACAAATGCTTCATTTCATAGTATAAAAATAGACGAATCCCAAAATGAACTAAGATAAAAGAAAATAAGTAACTACTATCACTTGGCCTTATTACATTTTTAGGAAAAAGCGAATAAATCAAGCCTATTTGGTCCCAGAATGACCTTCCCCAGATTCGATCTTCCGGACTCCATCATATAGATCCCCAGCTCGCGCTGCCCTAGCAGTATGTAGGCTCTGGCCAGATGTCCTCCTTCAGCGTTCTGGCAATTTTCTATCCTCTTTATGACTTTGCCTTCCATCTTCACTATTCCCCGCTCCAGATACTCTACTTTTCCTTTTGGAAATGACTGCCATTTCCTTCTATTCCTCGATCAACCTCACATTTCTCTTATGTATTTCCCAGTGCTCATTCTCAGAGTCGTGGACCCTATTGCGCAGTCTATTGTAATTGATTTCAGCTTCAGCTTTTTTATCTACGATTCTATTTCCTTGACTGGCCCCGGGTGTCACTATTCCTTTTAGATTGTCCTCCAACTATGCCAGGTAGAGGCTCACACCCCGCATGATACTTCTCTAGATCAATGTTGTTCTTCTCCACAATGATTTGTAGTGCCGCATGTGCTGAGCTTGGCACTTGTAAGGGACGTCGTCGTCTTGAAAATCCGCCCTGAAATGACTCATCTTGACAACCCTTGGTACAACCTGTTTCCTGCCTGCTTACCTCATAACTCGGTAGGGACATATGGGTATATCCCTCTCAACCCAATCAGTGCCAAGTGCAAAGCATCCCTGGATCTGATGATGAATTCATCTGTGTGGAACCATTCAAACATCCATTGCACCCGTTCCTCGGCCATATTGTCGAAGAACCCTACCCATTCTTTAGCAGTTTTCGGACGAGCAAACCAGTGTGGAATGTAAGTTATCTACTTGGGGTGATGAAAGTCAATATGATCTTTCCAAGCCCTTCGCGAAAATTCTTGGTGATAGTGGCCTTTTTGGAAATGTTCCAACAACCACAATTGCAACAACAAGTTACAACCCTCGAAATAATTGACCCCTCTTTGACAGCGCTCCAGAGCCCTGTAGATGTCGGCTATGATCATGGGGACTATGGAATATGTCTGTCTATTAATCCCTTCCATCAAAGTCTTGGCGACCATGGCCAACCTAGTGTGGATTCTTCCCTTTTTCGTTAGGAATACTATCAGGCCTAATAAGCACACAATGAATACGAACACTCTGTAGTGGAGGTGACCCAGAGAAGTAAGAGAGATCTCATCATGGTAAGTGCAAAAAGACTTGCTATGACCATACCTCTCGTACAAGTATTCTAAAGGTATGTAAGATTCCTTCAAGCACCCTAGGTCGACATTCTTCTTCAACCCCATCATCTTTAAGAACCCTTTGATAGTACGGTTTTTTAGTACCAACAGCTCGTGACTATCCCAAACTAATCTCGCAAGCCCTCCAATTTCTTCTAGAAGCGGTGTCATTTCTATATAGCCGAGAGGAAACACAACTCTTTCACTATCCCATAATAAAGTGGCAACCTCGATCAACTTGTTGTTTGGCTCAATATCTAGCAAGGAAGGCAAGTTAACAAAGTACTTTCTCACATGTTTCTTGTCACTTGAGGAAGAGTCCTCCCACCAATCATGTAGCAATTATTGCTAACCATACCAAATCTGGGGACCTCATTCCTCATTTTCTGCAAAACAAAAGGGTTAGGCCTTACCCCCACCAGACTCAACTATTTATACATTTACAATCAAAATATCGACATTTAGTTCTCCAAATTAATGCACCGAACGTGGTTATGTCCGTTGCGATTGTGGAAAACCTGATAGACTTTTGGATAAGGCTCGTCTTAAAGGATCATTATATGGACAATATATTGATCTAACTAGGTTTGACCATGTTGCATGCACAATTTGACAAGAGCAAGGTTATTATGGGGTTTTAGACTGGTACCCTCAAGTGGACAACTTGAGAGAAAGGCATGGAACCATTGAATACACCACTGATCGACCGGTTTTACCGCAAATAAGCCTTTTCGAATTTAAGGGTAATAATAGGAATAACGCAACCGCTCATTAAGCGTTGCTATAGAATTTTGATACGTACGAGTGGAATATGATGTAGAGCATATTTTATGTAGCAATTAATAACATGTAGTCAAGTATTTATATGTAGGAAAAATAAATAAATACGATATTGAAATTATTGAAAGAAAATTATAGGAAAAGAAACAAAAAGACAAGTCAGTTTTAGGGATAAGAACCATACATGCTTAAAAGGAAACAGACAGTTAAATTTAAATAAGGGAGAAGGGTATGGGATAAAACATGTTTGGGACTAATTCATAAGAACAATTTTGTTATGGTATGAGCCTAAATATCCCCAAAAGAGTCGCCATGTTGTCGCACCTCCTTTTTCCTCCCTTTTGACGGGGAGAATCTGGGTTTCGACATCTACGGGAGGTAACTCATTTTCTTTTGGGAATTGGGTATTTTGAAAAGTAGCCACCTAAAATATTATGGTACATTAGGGCACCTAGAGTTATTAACTCTTTGAACTAGTTTGCATTACCAGAGATTTAGGGTAAGGGCTCGAAATAACCTCGAGGGGAAGGTGTTAGGCACCCCTATCGGCCCACAACTATGGGTCCCAGCAGAACTTATATTTATGAATTAGTCCATTAACGAATAAGAAGTTGAAATAAATAATTACAAGCAAAGCACGTTGGACGATGTATAACTCAAATAATAAGATAGAGATTTTGGAGAAGTTTTGCATAAAAAGGGAAGTAAAGTTTTCAAGCAAAAGGGATTTAGGGAAAGAGGGGTCCTAGTCTGGTTAGCCTACAGGATTACCCCATGCAATTCCCGATAAACACTCCTCGATGAGGGGCTACACGTGACATTAGTGCGTAGTCATCCTATCCCATTCTACCCAAGTCTCTCCCCTTGGTCATAGCCTAAAGCATTCTAGTAACCTTGACAATGCCTAGGCGTGCACTACCTGTCCTTTCATTATGGCCCAGGAGGTATTTTAGGACCTCTAAATCTGGGCAGTTCTAGACAACCCCTAATGTGTTTAAAAGGACAAAATCTAGGCGACATGCAAGAACACTTAGGACTGTATATAAGATAAGTTAGAGGCTCGCAGTTACCTCCTCAAGTATACCACATAAGTGCACGTCTTCAAACAATATTCAAACACTTAGGAAAACAAGTCGTAGAACATGATATCTAAGTGAGTAAAGGTTATAAAGTACTGAATTAGGCAAATATGTGAAGGATCTAATTTAATTTTCCTACTGATTAGACTTGTTAAATCTGAACAACTTCAGGTGGTAAAAAAATAGTTTCAGAGTTATAGAATTTAAGAACACCCTACAGACTTGCCTAACGCAAAAAAAGCTGAATAACTACACTGATATAGTGAAATAATGAGTATATTTAAAAAAATAGATTTTGGATTCCTATAGGCATGCTCTCTAATGATAGATTGGGGCAGTACTTGAAAGAATTCATTTAAGGAAAATAAACCACTGATTAGGCCAGCTTCGAACTAAACTAACATGAATTGAACTGACTTACTTAAACTAAACTGATTTAAGATTTATAGGCAGAAGTTCTGATGTTGTTCCTTATAAACATGCTTTCTAGTTGTTAAGAGCTGATATTAGAACCTTATAGGCATGATTTCTAGATGTAAATACCCAGAAACTTGAACTTGATCACATGCTTAAGTCATGATATCTACTTGTGAAGTTTATTTTAAAAAATGTAGACATGACTTCTATTTTCCGAACCAATTAAAACCTATACGCATGATTTCTAATAGAGTAAGGCAAACATAGCAACTATATTAAATGACCATATAGGCATGGTTTCTAACATGATGGAATAGGCATAGCAAGTATAAAGTCCTACAGGCATGGTTTCTACCCATGTTACCCAACAAATATGTAACTACCCACCCTTTTTTTTACTAATCACTCCAATATTCATTTACAAATTATTACAAACTAGATGAATGAATTATATAGATAAATAAAAAAAAGAAGTTACACTATAGGGAGCCTCAAGCAAGCCCAAGTGATTTCCCAAACCTCCAATACCCTCAAATGCCAATTTCATAGAAAATATTATTGTCTAGGTGTGTCAGAGTTTCCTAAGGATCTCAAGGATTCCGGACAGTGCTCACTGTCACACCTCCTTTTTTATATATACTACTTTACCCGCGAGGGCATAGAGGAGTTTTTCCAATTTAAGGACAGT
>MU682714.1:2272-42661 GCA_026770625.1 Nicotiana glauca
ATTTTTGTATTACTCCTGTATTTAGTGTTTCTCTTTTTTTTTTCTTTGTATTTTCTTTTAATTTTTTCTGATTTTTCTAGAATTAAAGAGTAATTAATTTTTATTTTTGGTATTTTCTAATTAATACAAAAAATGGTATTTTGTTTTGATTTTTCTATGCTTTATTTTCCAAAAACAAAAACAAATCATGGTATTTCCACACAATTATCAACAAGTTTCCACATAAAAATCATTTTTTGCATATATTTTTGGAATAATTTACTTGGGGCAAAAATCACGTGCTTACACTTTTCACTATCCGAATTGCATACAATGTCGGCATCATGGCCTTTCGTTGCTTGGAAAATGGATGTCATTGGGCCGATCGAGCCAGCGACATCAAATGGGCACAGGTTTATTCTGGTAGCCATTAATTATTTCACTAAGTGGGTTGAGGTGAAAACTTTCAAATCGGTGACCAAAAAGGCAATGGTCGATTTTGTGCATTCGAATATCATTTGTCGATTCGGAATCCCGAAGGTAATTATCACAAACAATGGTGCCAATCTCAACAGCCATCTGATGGTAGAGACGTGTCAGCAGTTTAAGATCACGCATCGCAATTCCACCCCATATCGTCCTAAGGCGAATGGACCGATCGAAGCATCTAACAAGAACATCAAGAAGATACTTCGGAAAATAGTGGAAGGGTCTAGGCAATGGCATAAGAAGTTACCTTTTGCTCTGTTAGGCTATTGCACTTCTGTTCACACTTCAGTAGGGGCGACTCCTTATTCATTGGTATATGATTAGGAGGCAGTAATACCCGCAGAGGTTGAAATACCATCCCTTCGGATTATTTCCGAGGTGGAAATTGACGATGTCAAATGGGTCAAGGCCCGCTTGGATCAACTGAGCTTGATTGATGAAAAGAGATTGGCAGTAGTATGTCACGGACAGTTGTACCAATAGAGAATAGCAAGAGCATATAACAAGAAAGTGCGTCCGCGGAAGTTTGAAGTAGGGCAATTGGTGTTGAGGCATATCCTGCCTCACTGGGCTGACGCAAAATGAAAGTTCGCCCCCAACTGGCAGGGGCCATTTGTTGTAACCCAAGTGTTGTCCAACAGTGCATTATATCTGACAGATGTTGAAGGGAAATGTGTAGAAATGGCTATCAACTTTGATGCAGTCAAGCGATACTATGTATGATTTCTTTATCTAAATGTACTTAATTGTATTTGGCATGTTTGAGATTGAAATGACGAAGGCATTTTGTTCTGCTATCCAAACACTTTTTCCTTTGTTATCCCTTTGAGCCTTATTCTATTTTCTTTCGTACCCTTCTTTCGGAATTAATAACAAAACTCAGAAGTCCGAGCGGGGAAAGTAAGGGGAGAAATAAGAGAAAAATAGTGAAATAAGAAAAGAAAAAAGAAAAGGAATAGAAAAAAAAGAAGAAGAAAAGAAAAGAAAAGAAAAGAAAAAAGAGAAAAGACCAAAAAAAAAAGAAGCGAAAAGACAAAAAAAAAGAAAAGAAAAGAAAAGAAAAGAAAAGGAAAGAAATGAAAAGAAAGAAAAGGAAAGGTGGAAGAAAGATCGCAACAACAAAAGTAGTCGCCTGAACTACGTTTGACTTGATCCCGAAAGGGTACGTAGGCAGCCTCTCTGAGGTTCAGTCATACCAAAACAAAACTCCAAAGGTCCCCAAGAAAGAAACTGGGGCAGAAGTTGTGATTGTTGTAAGAAAAGATGATTCCGAAAGTTGTAATATTAAACCCGTGATTGAGTTATTTTGAGCCTCTATAACCTTTTTCTAAACCCTATCCAAAAGCCTGCATTACGGTCCAAAGAACGACCTTCCGATCAATCTTCAAGAAATGCCAAGGCGAGCAGATAAAGTGATTCATGTTGGGGGTAACACTCTAGTACCAGAAGAGAAATGGCAGAAATGAGAGAGTCTTATTGGTGAAAACCCTCAAGGGCACCATAAGGCGACGTGAGATGAGAGAAATTAAAATGAGAGAGTCTTATTTGTGAAAACCCTCATGGGCACCGTAAGGCGAAGTGAGTTTTGAGAGAAATCAAAAATGAGAGAGTCTTGTCGGTGAAAACCCTCACGGGCACCGTAAGGCGAAGGTGAGTTTTCAGATGGGCAAATGAAACAAATCTGTGGTTGAAAGCTGCTCGAAACATGGCAAGCCGAGCAAGGTTTGGGTTTTGGCGAAAGTCAGGTTATGCAAGTCTAGAATAGCAAATGTGGCAATTGGAAGCTGATTGGTTGGACAGACTGGTCTGGCTAATCCAAATGCATGGCATGATCAATGGTACCAGCTGTTCAACTCAGATAAGTCCTATCCTCTTCTCTTCATTACAAATCATCCGTTTCGGAGTCTTTCTATCCTTAACCTTCAAGGTCATTGCATTTCATTGTCTTGGAGTCTGTCTATAAGATGTTTCAGTGTCGGTTCTAGTCGAAAACAAAGAAGGATGTCAAGGCTAACTACCAGGTTCCTAGTTGTACGGCACAGCAGGACTGGAACATATAAAAGAAAAGTAAGACCTAAAGGACCGTTGGAAGTTCCATTAGTGGGTTAATCAGATAGTTGTGGGGGAGAAGCAAAGTTTCAAACAGAAGGGTTAGAAACACAAACACAGCTATACGGGGGTTGAAAGTCAGTCAGGAAGTCGAGGCGTTTCAAGGCAAGTCCAGGGAAACAAGTTGGAACAGAGCTAGAAGCAGGAACATACCCAACAAGAATGCCAACAGCTAACCACCATTTTATATTAACAAATCATTCTTGATTGAAACAGGGGCAGAAGTTTTCTTGGTTTGTCCGTTTTGTTGCAATCAGGAGCCCACCTGGAGAACAAGGACATACTTTTCAAGCATTGCAGTCAGGCGCCCACCTGAAGAACAAGGGAATACTTTTCCAGCATTGCAAGCAGGCGCCCACCTGGAGAACAAGGGAATACATTTGAAGTTTCAGCAATCAGGCGCCCACCTGAAAAATAAGGGAAGTACAATTCAAGTTTTAGCTTTCAAATTTTTAGTAATATCTGGTAACATGACGCGCCCAGTCATCAAACAGGGGCAAAAAATCTTCTTTGTTTGTTGTTTTGCTGAAGTCAGGCGCCCACCTGGAGAACAAGGGAATACTTTTCAAGCATTACAAGTAGGCGCCCACCTGGAGAACAAGGGAATACTTTTCCAGCATTGCAAGCAGGCGCCCACCTGGAGAACAAGGGAATACTTTTCAAGTTTCAGCAATCAGGCACCCACCTAGAGAACAAGGGGAGTACAATTCAATTTTAGCCTTTAATTTTTAATACTTGATAACATGCTGTGCACAGTTACCAAACTGGGGCAAAAAATTCTTTTTTTTTGTTTATTTTTCGCAGTCAGGAGCCCACCTAGAGAACAAGGGAATACTTTTCAAGTTCAGTAGTCAGGCGCCCACCTGGAGAATAAGGGAATACTTTTCAAGCATTGCAAGCAGGCGCCCACCTGGAGAACAAGGGAAGTACAGTTCAAATTTTAGCTTTTAAATTTTTAATATTGGATAGCATGATGTGCCCAGCCACCGCACTGGGATAGAAAATATCCTTTGTTTGTTTATTTTTTGCAGTCATGAGCCCACCTGGAGAACAAGGGAATACTTTTCAAGCATCGCAGTCAGGAGCCCACCTGGAGAACGAGGGAATACTTTTCAAGCGTCAGCAATCAGGAGCCCGCCTGGAAAACAGAGGCACATATTTCAAACTCTAGCAGTCAAGCATCACTCGGAGGAATGGTAATACATCTCCAATCACAATTTAAGGCAACAATGCAAGAATTCCATCGGAAGAATACAAGATCAAAGCAACACAAGAAAAAGTTCAAAGACATAGATAGGACTTTTGTAATTCACAGATCATAGCGCAGGATAGCTTCTTTTATTTTGAAGTGGTGTAATAAGGAGGTCAGCAAGTAGTAGCAGCAGCAACAACAATGAAATCACAGCTCCTAGTAGTCCTAGCTACCAAATCCTCCCGAACTACACTGACCTGATTCCTGTTTAGCCCAGGATATCTAGGCAACCTCTGAAGCAGGGTGCGGTCAACTCTTTCAAAAATGCTTCGCACGGAATATTCAAACGGGCAAAAATCGCTCGTATTTGCTCACTTATCTTTGCACGAAAACTTTTCATGTTTTCGAGCAAAGAGGAACAGCTGTGAGCACGTGATTTTTGTCCTACATATGAATTATTTCCAAAATTCAAACAAAATGATCATTTTTATTATTTTACAATTTTGTGAATTTTGTGTCATTTTCTGTTAATTGTTTGTATTTTAGTTGTGCATTTTAATTCATATGAAAAATACAAAAATACATTTGGCATTTGCATTTAGGATTTAACTTCATATTTTAGGATTAATTAGGGGTTAATTTATTTTTACCATAAAATATAAAGAAAATAATCCACTTTTGCTTTTTTAATTGTTAATTATTGAATTTGTCACGAAATAGATTTTAAACAATTTTAGGAGTTGATTAGTTTAACTTTAAAATATATTAGGACTTTATTTTAATTTTTTTATTTTTATAAAATCAGAAAAAATACAAAAATAAAAAATAAAATACAAAAGTAGATAAATGAAATAAAAGGAAAATAATTTAAAAAGTGGTCTTAATTGGAGACCAAATTTGAGTCATCCTATCTGCCCAAGCCCAGTTTTTCCTTCACAAAAACCAGCCCAACCGACCCAGCCCAAATGATTCGCCCGGCCTGCCTCTTCCTCTAAAATCAAACGACGTCGTTTCGTCTAACAAGATCTGGGCCGTAAATTTCTCATCATCCAATGGCAACAGTTGAGCCTCACATTAGATATAATTGTCCGAAAAATAGTCTAACCCTAATGACCGAGTTGTCTTCCTCGTATCTTCTCTATAATGCCGCCGGAAGTCGCCGCCGGCGAAGACGCAACCTTCTCCGATCACTACCAAAATAACACCCCAAAATCCCCTCTTCTCCCTCATCTCGAATCTACAAACCTTTCCCTTCAAATCCCGGCCAAACTTGTCAAATATCAAATCAAAGATTTTCCGGCCACCACACAACTTTCTCTGATCAACCCCAAAATTACACCGTTGATCCCCCTCAGTCTCCTCGTCTCAAATATCCAACTCTTTTCTTTCGAATCTTGCCGGAGCTCGTCGAATCTTCGTTGGAAGTTTTCCGGCCAAAATGCTAAAGTGTCCAACCCCACCCAAAATCACACCCCATAGTCCCCTGAACTCCCTCAACCTGAATCACAAGCCAAAAACCTTCGAATCTTAAAGGAACTGGACGAATTGCGGATCTAGGGTTCAGGGTTCGAACCTATTTTGGGATTTCATGGCGTCGAGCTGATTTTTTAATTGACGTTATATGTTTTACAAACATATAACATCGATTAAAAAATCAAATTCGATGAATTAGCCAGATGAAAATATATCATTGAGTTTTTGTTCTTAGTTTTAACTTTTGTTTAATTTTGTTTGGTTTTATTCGTATGATTATTACTTGTTTTTTGCCACATTTTATTTCTAATTATTGGTCCCATGTTTTTAGTAATTCTGTGTTTCGCCTTCATTTTTCTTTAATCATCGATACTGAATCATGTGTTAATTCATGTGTTTCATTTGTTTAGCTTAGTTTAGTCTGGTAGTAAGTAGTCTTTTTGATTCAGTTTGAATTTTTGTTTTACTTAAGCCCAGTTCATAGTAATACTGTTATGTTTAGTTTGTTGCTTCATGATCGATTGCATTCTTACTTGGTTTAGTTTGTTCTGTGGTAATTAGATTTTGTTTTGTTAAATTTTGATTTACTAGCTAAAAGACTAGTTTTCTTGTTAATAGTTCCCTGATTTGGTAGATTGATCTTAGCCTGGTTAGTTTATTTTGATTGTTAGGAGTTCTGTTAGTTTTTAGGTGAATTGGCTATAGTTGTTTTGTTTTTCAACTAACTGTAGTTTAGTCAAAGGGAGGGTGGGTTAATTGTGGCCCAGGTAAGTAATTTCAAAGGCATTCAGGGGTATTTGGGTACTTAAGGTTGGGCAGAAATGCTGTAGATTATTCCTGAAGTTCCAAAAACCTTCTAGATTGGGGTTCAATTTAGAATTTCAGGAAGTCCCATAGTATGACTTGAAAAACAAGTCACAACTTTAGGGACACTTCCGCAAAAATGAAAATTTAAAAAGGATTAGACCCAAAAAACTGAAAATCTGAGGGCTGCCCTCTTTGTGCCTATAAAGGGCATTCTCATGCCTTGAAAAAGAAAGTTTTGAAGCCCCAATATTCCTCCCAAAAAACATCCTCAAGCTCCATAGATCTGAAATTCAAATTCAGATCCAAAACTCTTCTTAGATCTTAGCTTTCTTCAAAGAAAAACCAAAAAAACAATAGAAAACTATCCAAAAATCAAAAAAGCTACTGTTGCATTGGTTTTCTTAGTTCATTTTTCAAATTCCAGCATTCAGTTTAATTTTCTATCTCAGTTAGGAACACAAGTTACTGGAATCTCTATTTTTGTGCGATATTGGTGGTTTGAGGGCAGGTCGAGTCATTTTGGCATTGAATTTGGTTAATTCGAATCAATTGTGGATCATCTGTTTGAGTGTGTTGATCTCCTGGTTTTGTTTTGGTCATTTTGGTATTGATTTTGGGTTGCTACATTAGTCTCATTTGATTCCTGGGCCACTGAGTCATTTCTGGGCTGAGTTGATTGTATCTGTCACTGTTTGATTCCAAAGTGCTGTTGTCTATTATCTACGGATACTGACCTATTTCTCTTTCTTCTCAATTACAAATTCAGGTACACATTTTGAGCCTGATTCACTGTAGCATCTCCAATTGAGGACGAAAAAATGAAATTGAAGCCATTCCTTTACTGTAGCTTTACTACTTTAATAGTTCTATTATGCCTTAGATAATTTTCTATGATTTGGTCAGCTGAACATTGTAATTTAACTGGGAATGTGTAAATGGACTGGAACTATTTTGAATTAGCTGGATTGTTAACTGTTGGTCCTAGAATGTGTGTGAAACTTTTTCGAGTTTGAGTATTAGTTGTAATTAGTTTCATGTTAGGTTAATAGAATAATGGTGATTAGTTTTAGCTATTTTCCTGGCAGTTGTTTTCGTGATTTTGTTTGAAAGAGAGTCCATGAAATAAACTTCAGTAGTTGTTTTCATTTAGACTTGTAATCAAATAGGATTTCCAAGGAGTAAGATAAGGGTTATAAAATTAACACATTATTTGCAACAAGTAGCCTGGTTAATCAGTTTTAGATCGTGATGGGAATCCAAGCAGTAGTTATAGAATTTAATAGTATTCTGCTATAGCTCATTGTTAAAACAGCCTGCCTGAGAATGTATTACTTTACCATAAAATCATGTTGCCTAAATAGTAATAAGCCAATTTATAAGCAATCCTAAGGTCTGCTCAGCTTCAGGGATTCGATCCCACAACCTCGTGGACGAGGCCTGTTCCGCCATATCCAGATTGGGCCTGCCTCAGGCCCATTTCCTGTGCTTTGCTGAGAGCTCTGGTCCGGCGTGCATGCACCATGCAGACTGGGCCTTTTAGACCTAAGTCCGAAATAGTACCTGGTCTGTTAGTGTTTAATTGGTAGACTGAGGTTTTTTTTTATAACAAATTAATTAGGGCCCTTTCTTTATTTTTAGAGACAAACAAATAGAAAATCATATGCGCTTAGGATCGGTCTTTAAATAAAAATGAGATGAGCCTCGCCAAATAAAAATGCAAAATTACGGGGCCCTCAATAAATATTGTATTAATTTTTAGACTTCGGGATGAGTCGTTTAGCGAATTTCACGGCCTTCCCCAAAGATAATAACGCGTTAGTCACTTTAGGAATGTTTTAATAATTTTACCTTCTTAATATGGGTGCACATTTATGTGACCCAAATCCAAATCTCAACAGAGTCGAAATGTGTTGACAACCATGGGTGCACTGGTGTGACGTGGTTCGAAACGCATTTTCACGGCATTGCAATTCTTATAAAAATGAAAGTAAAAGTGGGTTACTAATAGAAGGCACACAAGTTAGAACATGTCTTGAAATCTGATAAAATCAAATACAACAGTTGAGCGACCGTGCTCGAACCACGAAACTCGGGAATACCTAACACCTTCTCCCGGGGTAACAGAATTTCTTACTCGGATTTCTGGCTCACGGACTGTTAAACAGAGTCATTCTTTTCCTCGATTTGGGATTCAATCGGTGGCTTGGGACACCATAAATCTCCCAAGTGGCGACTCTGAATCTTAATAATAAATCCCGTTTTGATTGTCCTTTAATTGAAAAAACTCCTTCACGCCCTTGCGGGTGTAAGTGAAAAAGGAGGTGTGACAACCCCCTGATCCCCATTTCTCCATCCATCATGCCCAAACATACCCTCAACCTCCTACCCACGCTCAATGGCGCGCATCCACCTCACAAAATACTTACCCAACTCCCCAAAGCACCTACCCACCTCCAAGAGCCTACAGAAACCCCACTAGAATCGATTTTTGACCCAACCCTGACTCTTAGAATGATAGGCTGCAGAAGAAGAAGAATTTCACTCCATTGGGTGAATCTTACACCAGTCTATACCACAGATTAAGACAATTGGGCATGTTGAGTCCGATTGAGTCCAAACTGCCAAATCCTCCCCCAAGGAATCTTGATCACTCAGTGAGTTGCAAGTATTTCTCAGGTGCTCCGGGGCATGACACAGAAAAATTCTGACACTTGAAAACAGCTATTCAAGAGCTCATCGATACCTACAAATTGAGGTGTAGGCCCCGGAGATGCCTAACATCAATCAGAATCCATTGCCAACCCATCATGAGACCCATATGATTGAGCTAGTGCAAAAGAAAGGAGAGCATAAGAAGCCTTCCCATACTGTAATGTTGATCAGGTCTAGTGAGGATAGGCCGAATGGGGAATCAATTAGTGGGAAGACATCGATCAAGGTGAAAGAGACATGCGGCAAACCAGTTGTGGTGGTACAGAAGGAGTCTTCGAGTAGTGTTGCAGTAAAACAAGAACCAATTGTGGTGGTACAGAAGGAGTCTTCGAGCAGTTTGCAATAAAACAAGAACCAGTTGTGGTAGTAAAGATTCTTCGAGCAGTGTTGCAGTAAAACAAGAACCACCTAAAGTGGTAGTGCCGGGGGCAGTTGCCAAGCCTGTTGTGATCGTGAAAGGTGCTCGCACAGAGCCGGTTATTATCAAGCCAGTAACTTAGTTGCCTGTAATTAGTGAAAAGGCCGTTCCATGGAATTACGGCCGAGTGATAGTGATGTATAAAGGGATGGAAGTTAAAGAGGAAGTTTGTGAAACCTATGGGCTGACTCGCTCAGGAAGATGTTTTGCCCCTGAAGAGTTGAGAAGAACCAAAACTGCCAAAGATAATCCATTACCAGTAAAGAAATCCATAACTGAAGAAGAAGAAGCAGAAGAATTCTTAAAGAAGATGAAGGTGCAAGATTACTCCATTGTAGAATAACTAAGAAAGACCTCGGCGCAGATGTCATTGCTATCATTATTGATCCACTCGGACGAGCAACGCCGGGCATTGATAAAATTTTTGAATGAAGCCCATATTCCCGACAAGATCTCTGTGAACCACCTAGAGAAAATAGCAAGCAAGATTTTCGATGTTAACAGGGTTACATTCTCTGATGATGAGCTGCCTTTGGAAGGCACTGAGCATAATAGAGCACTCTACCTCACGGTGAAATGTGAAGACTCTGTGGTCACCCGGGTACTAATTGACAACGGGTCCAGTGCAAACATCTCCCCTCTCGCTACTTTGGACAAATTGAAGGTGGACAGTGAGAGAATCCACAAGAATAGCATTTGCATGCAAGGATTTGATGGAGGAGGGAAGGACTCGGTTGGGGATATAGTGTTGGAACTGACGATAGGACCAGTCGAATTTACTATGGAGTTCTAGGTGCTCGACGTGGCCATTTCTTACAATATCTTGTTAGGCTGACCTTAGATTCATACAGCAAAAGCAGTGTCATCTACCCTGCACCAGATGGTCAAATTCGAGTGGGACATGCAAGAAATTGTGGTGCATGGGGAAGATAGTTCGTGTGCTCTGGGTGATGCCATTATGCCTTTCATCGAAGCTGAGGACAACAAAGGTCCATGGGTTTATCAAGTCTTTGAAATGGTATCGGTTGAAAAGATCACGAAAGGGGAATGTATTCCTGTGCCAAAGGTAACTGCTGCATCCTTCATGGTGGCTTCAGAAATGCTGAAGAACAGATTCGTACCTGGAAAAGGCTTGGGTGCTTCTTTGCAAGGCATCATACAGCCGGTATCTCTTCCTGGAAACCTGGATACTTTTAGTTTATGCTTCAAGCCCACTGCTGCGAGCTAGAAAGATGAAAAATAAAGCATGGACCCTTCCAAAACATATTACCTGCCTTCCCCTTTACTTTGTCAGGCCCGGTACTAAGAAACGCCTAGCAACAACAATGCCTAATTCCGTGGTTGAACCCGACAAGGAGCTGATCGAGAGGTTTGAAAAGCTGTTTGATGAGGTGAATGTGTTGGAGACAGGAGAAGGTCCGAGAAAGGGAGATGTGCAGTTCGTGGGGCCCTATGCAAAGCTTAATAATTGGAAAGCTACTCTCCTTACTACCCCGAGGGAGTCTTGGTAGTTAGTTTTGATTTCCTTTCAGTTTAATATGGATTATTTCCAAGGTTGTAATTCGGATGCTATGTTCCGTCTGTTTGGACGAGTTAAACCTTGTTATGTTAAATTTTAATGAAATGCAATTTCCCTTCTTTTTCATTCCTTATAGTTTTTATTTTTGTTTTTCTTTTATTTCTTGTACAGTCCCTTTTATGCTGGTTTCAGTGACATGTCATGCATGAGGAGTCTTCGGCCCAGTCTTAAATGCCAATCTAACTCCGAAATAACAATACAAGAAATTAAGTGTGATGACGAAGTAGAATATGATGATGAGGAAGCCTTTGAAGAAATCAGTAAGGAATTAAGCCATTTTGAAGAAAAACCTAAACCTAATGTGCGGGAAACAAAAATAAGTGTCCATTTGGAAGCACAGCTCAGAGAAGATATAATTAAAGCACTGCTTGAGTACAAAGATGTTTTTGCATGGTCATATGAAGATATGCCAGGTTTAAGAACTGACTTGGTAGTTCACAAATTGCCTACCGACCCGGCATTCCCTCCTGTCAAGAAGAAGCTAAGGAAATTTAAAACAGATATGAGTGTGAAAATCAAAGGAGAGGTCACCAAGCAGTTCGATGCAAAAGTCATCCAGGTCACGCGGTATCCCACCTGGTTAGCCAATGTTGTGCTAGTGCCAAAGAAAGATAGAAAGACTAGAGTGTGCGTTGATTAGCGTGATCTCAATAAGGCAAGCCCAAAAGACAACTTCCCACTACCAAACATCCACATATTGATTGATAATTTTGCGAAACATGAGATTGGTTCTTTCGTGGATTGTTATGCGGGCTATCACCAGATCATAATGGACGAGGAAGATGCGGACCCTGGAGAACGTATTGTTATAGGGTCATGCCATTTGGTTTGAAGAACGCCGGGGCAACATATATGAGGGCGATGACCACCATGTTTCATGACATGATACATCGGGAGATTGAGGTCTATATAGACGATGTGATAATAAAGTCAAAGAAGTAGTGTGACCATGTCAAGGACCTAAGAAAGTTTTTCCAGAGGCTCCGCAGATACAACCTCAAGCTTAATCCAGCAAAATGTGCATTTGGTGTCCCATCTGGGAAACTGTTGGGATTCGTGGTCAGCCGGCACGGTATTGAGCTGGACCCATCGAAGATCAAAGCCATTCAAGAGTTGCCACTGCCAAAGAACAAAATAGAGGTGATGAGTTTGCTTGGAAGCCTGAATTACATTAGCAGGTTCATTGCTCAGCTCATGACGACTTGTGAGCCCATCTTTAAGCTACTAAAGAAGAATGTTGCGCTCAAGTGGACTGACGAATATTAGGAAGCATTTGATAAGATTAAGGAGTACTTGGCGAATCCACCTGTGTTGGTCCCACACGAGCCTGGAAGACCATTGATTCTTTATCTGATAGTTTTGGATAATTTTTTTGGCTGTGTATTGGGGCAACATGACATCACGAGAAAGAAAGAGAAAGCAATCTATTACCTAAGCAAGAAGTTCACATCTTACGAGGTGAAGTACACTCAACTTGAGAAGATGTGTTGTGCCTTAACTTGGGTAGCGCAGAAGTTGAAACATTACTTATCATCCTATACTACCTACCTCATCTCTCGGTTGGACCCATTGAAGTATATTTTTTAAAAGCCCATGTCCAAAGGGAGGCTGGCAAAGTGACAGATCTTGCTCACAGAATTCAACATTGTCTATGTGACCAGGACTACAATGAAAGCACAAGCTTTGGCTGATCATTTGGCCGAGAATCCAGTAGATGAAGAATATGGACCTTTGAAGACATACTTCCCTGATGAAGAGGTAATGCATGTTGATGAATTGGAGTAGGTTGAGAGGCCAATATGGAAGCTTTTCTTTAATAGGGCTGCCAATACGAAAGGCGTCGGGATAGGAGCAGTACTTATCTCTGAGACAGGGCAACACTACCCTGTTACAGCTCAGCTTCATTTCTATTACACTAATAACATGGCCGAATATGAGGCGTGTATCTTGGGTTTGAGGTTGGCTATAGACATGGGTGTCCAGGAAATCTTGGTCATGGGTGACTCGGATCTTCTGGTGCACCAGATTCAAGGGGAATGGGAGACACGAGATTTGAAGCTCATACTGTACAGGCAATGTTTGCATGATCTTTGTCAACAGTTTTAGTCAATAGAGTTCAAGCATATTCACAGGATTCATAATGAAGTTGCCGACGCCTTGGCTACGTTGGCGTCAATGTTGCATCATCCAGATAAGGCTTATGTGGACCCTTTGCAGATTTAGGTTCACGATCAACATGCCTATTGTAATATGCTAGAAGAAGAATTAATGGCGAGCTGTGGTTCCATGATATCAAAGAATACCTCAAGATGGGAGTACATCCAGTACAAGCCACAGGGGATCAAAAGAGAGTGATTCGACGCTTGGCAAGCGGATTTTTCTTCAGTGGAAGAGTGTTGTACAAAAGAACTCCAGATCTTGGTTTATTAAGATGCATAGATGATAAACAGGCCAAAATTATCATGTCGAGGTATACGTGGAAGTTTGCGGACCGCATATAAGTGGGTACATATTGGCAAATAAGATTCTCCGAGCAGGTTATTATTGGCTTACCATGGAATGAGATTGAATCAGTGTCATTTGCATGGAGATTTGATTCATTCTCCACCATCTGAATTGCATACAATGTCGGCACCATGGTCCTTTGTTGCTTGGGGAATGGATGCCATCGGGCCAATCGAGCCAGCAGCGTCAAATGGACACATGTTTATTCTGGTAGCCATTGATTATTTCACTAAGTGGGTTGAGGCGAAAAATTTCAAATCAGTGACCAAAAAGGTAGTGGTTGATTTTATACATTCGAATATCATCTGTCAATTTGGGATCCCGAAGGTAATCATCACGGACAATGGCGCTAAACTCAACAGTCATCTGATGATGGAGACATGTCAGCAGTTTAAGATTATGCATCGCAATTCCACCCCATATCACCCCAAGGCGAATGGAGCAGTCGAAGAAGCTAACAAGAACATCAAAAAGATACTTCGAAAAATGGTGGAAGGGTCCAGGAAATGGCATGAGAAGTTACCTTTCGCATTGTTGGGCTATCACACTACTGTTCGTACTTTAGTAGGGGCAACTCCTTATTCATTGGTGTATGGTACTGAGGCAGTAATACCCGTAGAAATTGAAATCCTATCCCTTCTGATTATCACCGAGGCAAAAATTGATGATGTTGAATGGGTCAAAGCCCGCTTGGAGTAACTAAGTTTGATTGATGAAAAAGATTGGCAGCAGTATGTCATGGACAGTTGTACCAACAGAGAATGGCAAAAGCATATAACAAGAAGGTGCGTTCGCGTAAGTTTGAAGTAGGGCATTTGGTGTTGAGACGTATCTTGCCTCATCAGGCTGAAGTAAAAGGAAAGTTTGCCCCAAACTGGCAGGGGCCATTTGTTGTAACCAGAGTGTTGTCCAATATTGCTTTATATTTGACAGATGTTGAAGGAAAATGTGCAAAAATGGCTATCAATTCCGATGCAGTCAAAAGATACTATGTATGATTTTTTTGTCTAATCGTACTTGATTGTATTTGGCATATTTTGAAAATTGGAATAACGAAGGCATTTTGTTCTACTATCTAAACACTTTATCCTTTGCTACCCCTTTGAGCCTCAGTTATTTTCTTTCACCCCTCTTTCAGAATCAGTGACAAAGACTCGTAAACATGAGCATGAAAAGTAAGTGGAGAAGCAGAGAAGGAAAACAATGAAATAGAGAAAGGAGAAAAAAAAAGAAAAGAAAAAAAAATGGAAGAAAGAAAAAATCGCCACAACAAAGTAATTTCTATGACCCGAACTACGTTTGACTTGATTCCAGAAGGATATGTAGGAAACCTCTCTCTGAGGTTCAGTCACACCAAAATAGAAATTCAAAAATCCCCAAGAAAGAAACTGGGGCAGAAGTTGCGGTTGTGCAAGAAAATTGATTCCGAAAGTTGAAATTTTGAATGCAATTCAAATTGTTTTGAGCCTTTGATACCCTTTCTTTCTAACCCCGTCCAAAAGCCTGCATTTCGGTCCAAACTATTAAACACAGTCATTCTTTTCCTCGATTTAGGATTAAAATCGGTGACTTGGGACACAATAAATCTCTCAAGTGGCGACTCTGATTTTTAATTAATATAATCCCATTTCGATTGTCGCTTCAAGTTGGAAATAACTCCCTTTATTATACCCTTTCGGAGGTGTAGTACGTAAAAAGGAGGTGTGACAATGAGATTCGAAAAGAAAGGGAAGCTGAGTCTGCGGTTCATTGGGTCTTTTGAGTTACTTTGTAGGATCGGGGAGGTGGCTTATGAGCTTTCCCTGCCAGCTAGCTTGTCAAGGGTGCATCCAGTTTTCCATGTTTCTATGCTCCGAAAGTATATTGGAGACTCGTCCCATGTTTTGGATTACAGTACGTTTCAATTGGAGGGTGATTTGACGTATGATGTAGAGCCAACAGCCATTTTAGAGCGCTAGGTTCGGAAGTTGAGGTCAAAGGATGTAGCTTCAGTGAAGGTGCAATGAAGAGGTCGGCCCGTAGAGGAGGCGACCTAGGAGACCAAGCGGGAGATGCGGAGCAGATATCCTCACCTATTTGAGGCTTCAGGTATGTTTCTTGACTCGTTCGAGGACGAACATTTGTTTAAGTTGGGGAGAATGTAATGACCCGACCAGTCATCTCATGAGTTACTGCTCTATTTCCCCAATTTCTGCTTCTTTATGATTCGTTATCCGTGTTTTATGTGATCAAGTTGTTTAGTTTGCGTTCGGATTGGATTTGGTAAGAAATGAGATACTTAGTCTCTTTTAAGAAGGTTTAAGTTGGAAAAGTCAACCCAATGTTGACTTATGTGTTAGAGGGATCAGAGGTGAATTCTGATGGTTTGGTTAGCTTCGGGAGGTTATTTATGACTTAGGAGTATGATCAGAATTGGTTTTGGATGTCCGGTGTAAAATTACTCTTGAATTGGCGAAGTTAGTATTTTGGCGAATTCCGATTGATAGATGGTATTTTAATCTGAGTGTCGGAATGGAATCTGAGAGTTGTTATAGCTTTTTTATGTCATTTGGGATGTGTGTGCAAAATTTCAAGTCATTCAGACATGGTTTGGTTGGGTTTTTGATCAAAAGTGTATTTCAGAAGTTTTTAGAAAACTTAGGCTTGAATTCGATGAATTTTGTGTAATTTGATGTTGTTTGAGGTGTTTTGATGATTGGAGAAAGTTTTAATGAGGTTTTAGGAGGTGTTGGTGCTTTTGGTTGAGGTCCCGGGGGTCTCGGGTGAGTTTCGGGTGGTCAATCGGACCACTTTTGGCTTTGAGAGTTGCAGAAGAAGTTGTTCAGATATTGCAGGGTATTAAGACTTTGCGATCGCGTAGGATCCATCGCGATCGCATAGGAAGAAATTGGAAGGCAAGAAATTTTCCCTTCGCGTTCACGAAGAAGGGCCCGCGTTCGCATAAGGTTGGAAGCTAGTGCTTCACGTTCACAGGAGCCAGCTCAAGTTCGCGTAAAAGGAGTTGGGGGTCAAGTGGTTTTGTTTTTCGCGTTCGCATCAAAGGGGTCACGTTCACATAGGTCTGGGAAATCAAGCATCGCATTCACTGTTTAGGCATCACGTTCGCGTAGAGTGTTTTTGAGGTTTTTAAATTTTTCCCTTCGCGTTCGCGTTGCAGTGGTCGCGAACGCGATGAAGGAATATCAGAACTGGGCAGTGAGTTTATAAAATATTTCATCCGCAATTTTGAGCCATTATTCCTCCATAGCTGATTATTTTGAGAGCTCTTTGAGGGAAATTGAAGATGGATTCAAGGATAATTGGTTGGAGGTAAGATTAATGAACCTAAAACGTGATTCTATTGTGAAATCTAGCTAGAAATTCATGGAAACTTGAACAAAAATGGAAGAACTAGGGCTTGGAATTTTGGAATTTTAAATTGGGATTTAAGGGGTCATTTGGACTCCGATTTTGGTATTCTTTATATGCATAGACTCGTGGGGTGATAAGGAACCCGTTGATGTGAAAATTTCTAAGTTTTGAGAAGTGGGCCTGGGGCTCGGGTCTTGCTAATTTCGGAATTTTTGATATTTTTTGATTGCTTTCGCTTGGGTTTTGTTTCCTTAGCATATTGTGATGTATTCGCTCTAATTTTGACTAGATTCGACGCGCATGGAGCACGATTCGAGGGGCAAAGGCATCGCGAGCTAGAGTTGTAGCCAGTTTGAGGTGAGTAATGAATGTAAATGATGTCCTAAGGGTTTAAAACTCCGGATTTGCACATCGTAGTGCTATATTGAGGTGAGACATGTGCTTGATAATGAGTGTGGGGTCGTTTATTATTGTGGATTATGACGTGGTTTGTCCTGATTGATGATCTTACCGTTTATTTGACTGTAACTTGTTTGTTATCAACATGATTTGGATTTATTGTCATATTTGGGCTTCGTTCCAACTAACTGAACCCTCCGGGGATCTTTATCACTATTTCCTCAGTATTTTAACTTACTATTCGAACTCAGTTGTACCGTTTTTCCACTGTTTTACAAATCAACCACTTTTATTCGGTTTTGAAACTAAAATGATATATTAAATGATGTTTTGGGATGAGAACTACTGTTTTACTAATGCCCGAGGGGCTCAATTGATTTCTGGACTGAGTAAGAGCGAGGGCCAGATGCGAGGATACTATGGGATCGGGCTGCGCGCCGCAACAGTGTTATACTGATAATAATATGAGGCCGAGGGTCTAGATTTTGATGCCACGAGATGGCTTGATATTGCACTTGGGCCGTAAGGGACCCTTCCTGGAGTCTGCACACCCCAGTGAGTGTCGTCGATGAGATATATGGATCCGGATGCACACCGCAGCGATATCCGGATCGGGATGCACGCCGCAGCATGTACCATATGGCATAGTTATATGTGTTGACTTTCTTTAACTGTCTGTCACTTAGCTGCTTACCTTTTGTTGAATTATCATATCTCGCTATCATTGCTTTATTACTTGCGTATTACTTGTCTTATCTGCCATATTATAGATTACTCCGTGTTTTCTGTAATTTTTTATTCTCGGTCATTATTTATACTTATTACTCAGTGGGTCGGAGTACTCATATTAATCCCTGCACCGTGTGTGCAGATACGTACATCGCAGAGTCTGCTCTTGAGTGCTGATCCTCCTAGTCCAGGCAGTGATTTGGAGACTACGAAGTAGCTGTTGGCGTCCGCAGCACCCGTGCCTCCCTTATCTTATCATTTTCGTTTTCTTAGAACTATTATATCGGATTTAGTGTTTAGTAGACTTGTATCTGGATTTTTTAGTTGCTCATGACTTGTGACGCTCCGATTTGGGCTGTGCCGGGATGGTTTCTTCTATTGTTGTCTTTACTTCCGCAAGTTATGGCTATTATATCATGTTTAATAACTGTTCCTGGTATGTTTCTGCTTAAAGGAGGTATTCTGTTTTGGTCTGGATGGCCTTGTCTTCAGGAGAGGCGCCATCACGACCGGGTTCAGAAATTTGGGTCGTGACAGATAGTCCTAAAACTTGAAAGTATAAAGTCAGTGGAGGTATAAATGTGTTCTTGTGCAAAAGGTTAAATAAAAAATCATGTCGATAGACATTAAGACAACTTGTGGCACAAGAAGATTTGTAAATATCCTCGCATTGATTATATGGAGACATGTTCTCTTGTGGTAGATGTAGTCATTTCAGGTTTTGGTCTGACGATATATTTGATATGCATATAATAAAAGTCCCTGAAGGATTTAAATTGTTCTGAAGCATATCAAGGTTTTAAAAAATTATTAAATAAAACTTCAACAAATCCGTGGATTAGAGCAATCATGGCAAACATGATTTATTTTTGCGTCTATTTTAGTTGGTGCACTATGTATATTGAGTATAACAATATACTAGCGAGATATATTTTTATTCTTATATGAAAATATTGGAATACTATTCGTATTATATTGCAAAAAGAAATCCTTGATATAGATTTGTTTATTCTAATAAATATTGTCAAGGTTTTGTTGGTTATGCAAATGCATGCATTTTCTGAAGTTCGTTTGTCAAACAATCTATTTGTATGTGAGAATACTGCCATATTATTATTTCACAAGGCAGTCAATTGTTGATAATTATTCAAGTCATGTCAATATTCTAGCAACTGATAAAGCAAGTGACTCAATACACACCAAATGTGTGACTTTTCTTTGAAGAGAAGAATCCAATAATAGTGAAGACGATGATTATTGCTTATCTCAATTGAAATAAGGATATGTTGAAGGAGACAGAATAAAGCATATATTTCATCAAAGTTCTTTATCAGACACAATCTACAATGAAATAGATGTTCAAAAAATTTATTCACTTGATAATTTGGTGTTCTATTAAGTGAAGCATGAGCAACCTCAACATTTGAGAAGTTGGTATAAAAGATCGGAACACGTCATCTCGGAGAAACAAAATGATGTTTTCATCCGGGGGAGGAAAATACATGTTGTATTCTTTTTCCCTTAGATAAGATTTAATCCCACTGAATTTTCTTGCAGGGTTTTTAATCAGGCAGCAAATAATGTGTATTAGAAGATATGTGTACTCTTTTTTCTTCACTAAGATTTTTTCCACGGGGTTTTTTCTTAGTAAGATTTTAACGAGGCACATTATCTGTGGACATCCAAGGGGGAGTGTTATGAAATACATATTATATAGATGTCCACTAATCAAATATAAATCCTGCTACTCTTCTCCATTATGTAGATAATCCCTACAACTCACCATTATAGTTGTAACTCCCACACCTCCATACCTCCCCATGATCTTCACCTATGTTCTCAATAGTTAATACCATATTTATAATATCCATTTCTATACCTCAATGTCATCCTATAAATAGAGGGTTTGGGTATCACATTATGCACACTTGAATATATTGAAGAAATAAGAATCTCTCATCTTTTTCTCCCTACATTCTTGTTGTCACACCTCCTTTTTACTACCGAGGAAGGGTATAAGAGAGTTTTTTTTTTCAATTTAAGTGAAAATTGAAACGAGATTATTTTATTTAAATTCAAAGTCGCCACTTGAGATAATTTATGGTGTCCCAAGTCACAGATTTAAATCCCAAATCAAGGAAAGATTGACTCCATTTTATAGTCCGCGAACACAGAAATTCGGATAAGAAATTTTGTTAAGCCTGAAAAAGTTTTTAGGCATTTTCAGGTTCCGTGGTTTTAGTACGGTTGCTCAACTGTCATTATTGGCCTATTTATTTAATTTTAAAATATCTTAAAAACCTATGTGCATTTCTTAACTTTATAACCGCTTTTAATTATTTTATGAAATTATTCTGGAACAAGTTACGAATGTCGTACACTTGTTTGTTTTTGTACATACTGTAAATCGTGTCAGGGAACCATACCCACAATTTACAAAATGTGTATTTTATTATTATTTGAAGTTGTGGTCAAGTCACGTGAAACGCACAATCGAATTGGGGTTTTACGTATCGCGACTATGCCACGGGAACCGTATCCATAGTCACGACGATTTATTTGTTAACCGTACCTAAAGGAACTAGCGCATGTTTATGATTATTTTCCTAACGCTAATTTGAGATTATTGTGAGGCCAAAAGGACTCTTAGAAGCATACGACATATGGGTGTTGCAATTTCAATTCTTCTACTTCATTTTTGTTTTAGCCTTCATTTAGGCTACATGTTATACATGTCAGAATGGAACACACGGCTAAATCTAAACTAATAATGGAATTTGCAGTGACCAAAAGTGAGACAAACGAATCCCCTTTTAAAGAAAAAAAATCAAAAATAAATATATAAAAAAATAGTACAAGAAAACTACCTTGGAGACTAGTAAGCAATTTTGATTCAAATAAAATAAGATATGTAATCCAAATACTAACTACTCTATTATTTTTGTAAAAATGAGTCCATGATAATTAGATATTGTGACGACCCAGCCCGTCGTCACATGAGTTACCATCCCGTTTTCCCTCATATTATGTTGCTCTATGTTTCAATATCAGTATTTGAGTTGATTGGGTAGAATTATATTGGTTTTAGTTGGAAAATGAGGCACTTAACCTCTTAGAGGGGAGCTTGTTTTGTAAAAGTCAATCGGAAGTTGACTATATAGATAGAGGGCTCGGATGTGAATTCCGGTGATTTGGTTAGCTTCAGGGGATGATTTGTGACTTAGGAGTGCGATCGGAATTGAATTTAGAGATCCGGTGTAGAATTAGGCTTGAATTGGCGAAGTTTGAATTTTGGCAAATTCCGGTTGATAGGATAGATTTTGATCTGAGGGTCGGAATGGAATTTCGAGAGTTGCTGTAGCTTCATTAGGTGATTTTGGATATTTGTGCAAAATTTTAGGTCATTCGGACGTCGTTTGGTCGGGTTTTTGATCGATTGTGAGTTTCGGAAGTTTGAAGAAAACTTAGGCTTGAATCCATGGTGAATGGATGATTTTTGTATTGTTCGACGTGTTTTGATGATTGGAACAAGTTTGTATGATGTTTTGGGGTATGTTGGTGTTTTTGGTTGAGGTCCCGGGGGCCTCGGGGTGATTTCGGGTGATTAAACAGAGGATTCGGAGTTGTTGCATGTTTCAGTCCTTGCTGGTTCTGTCATTTCCGCATCTACGGAAAAGGGACCACATAAGCGGTTTCGCAGATGCGGCATATTGGTCGCAGAAGCGGTCCTGGATAGAGCAGGGCTTTCCGCAGAAGCGGACGTAGATCCGCAAATGCGGTGACCGCAGAAGCAGTTATAAACCGCATAAGCAGTCCGGGGGATTTTAAGCCAGGTCGCATAAGCGGTCAGTTGGTCGCCTGTTCGGTGACCGCATGTGCGCTTAATTAACCGTATGAGCGGAAAACGACCTGGAGTTTAAGTGAACAGTGTTCACGGATTTGAAAGAGAAGGAAAATATTTTGGACTTCGGCTAGGGCGATTTTGAAGAGAATTCGAAGGGATTCCATCAGGTATGAATCATTGGACTCGGATTATGTTATTATGGAGTAAAAACATGGATTAAGCACTGAAATTCGAGGAATTAGAGGGTAAAAATGGAGGTTAGGGCTTGAAGCTTAAGAGAGTTTAACTTTGGGTATTGAAAGGGAAATTGAACCCCGATTTTGGTAAATTTGATATGTATAGACTCGTGGCGAGACGAGGAATCCAGTGATGTGAATTTCGTAATTTTTTGAGAAGTGGTCCCGGGGCTCGGGTTTTGCCAACTTCGTGATTTTTGGTATTTTTCGAATTCTTTTGATTGGGTTATGTTTCTTTAGCCTATTGTAATGTATTCGTTGTGGTTTTGACCAGATTCGACGCGCGAGGAGGTGGATTCGAGAGTTAAAGGCATAGCGGACTAGTCTTGTGGCCGGTTTGAGGTGAGTAATAGATGTAGATGATGACCTGAGGGTTTGAAACCCCGGTATATCACACTGTGACGCTATATTGAGGCGAGACACGTACTCTACGATGAGTGTGGGATCGTTTGTGGTCGGGGACTATGGCTTAGTTCGTCCGAGTGATGATCATACTGTGTTATTGACTAGAAATTGATTGGTAAACATCCTACTTGGATTGCTATGAGCATATTTGGGCTGTGTGCCGATTATTTGGATCCCTTAGGGATTATTATTACTGTTTCCATGATGCTTAACATGTTTTCATGATATCAGTCCCGAGTTAAACATTGTCTCGAAATGATTAGTAAATTTCTAAAGTTTTAAACGCTTAATCTATAATTCCTAATAATTGGAACTAAAAATGATAAACTTGACTGTGCCTGTGTGGCTTACATACATATATCTGGACTGAGTGTGGATCGGGCTGCACGCCGCAGCGAATGCTACGATGATATTGTGCTTGGGCTGTAGGAGCCCCTTCAGAGTCTGAACCCCTACAGTGAGCGCGGGTACTCAAATGGATCGGGCTGCACGCCGCAGCGGTCATGTGCATTGCATTGCATTAGCATCGATATCTATCTGTTTTACCTGTCATTACCTGATGTTGTTCCACCGTTAAATGTGTAGAATTATTGGTTATAGCTTTGCATTGTTATGTTTTGGGATTTTTTACTGTCAGCCATTATATATGTCTATTACCACTGAGTTGGAAGTACTCACTTTACTCCCTGCACTATGTGTGCAGATTCAGGTGTCCCGGGAGCATAGTCGAGCTATTTGCTGCTTTCAGAGTTTTTCAGGAGTTGTCGAGGCAGCTGCCTGACGTCCGCAGGACCCGACTCCTCCCCTATCCCTTTTATCTTTCCGCATTTTAGAACATCAGTATTACTGGGGATTTATTACTCTGTGTTATTAGAGGCTCTAGACTCATGACCCCAGATCTTTGGGAGATGTTGGTTATGTCAGTGTTTCATACTGTTTCTATCTAAATTATTGGTTAATAGACTTGTTAAACTGTTAATTTAATGCTATAAATTGGTAATCGGATATATGATTGGGTTGTGAGTGTTATATGGTCAGGCTTGCCTAGTAATTGTGGTGGGCGCCATCACGACCGGGAATGGGGTCGTGACAGATATCAACAGAAACATATACTTCATTCTTGGAAGCTTTGATGCACGACAAAATTACTCAATATTACTACTAAACTAGTAAAACATGGAAGGATCTTATGAGAGATTAGGCCATGATATTCCAAATAGAGTAGAATAAGAAAACTTCCTAAAGCTATTGAAATAAAGTAGACAACTGATTTCCTCTTTAAGCCCATGCAGCCTTAGATTTAAATTGAACAAAAATGCATATCCTAAACCCATGAAACTTAAGCTATTGCAGTAAGTTTTAATGGCTATTTTTATATTTTAGTCATATAGAAAATAGATTAAAGTGAGAAAGAGAGATAAAATAGACCTGAGAGTTTAGCTTTCAATTAATAGAGCTTCGACAATTACAACAAGTGAAACGAGCCAAATGAATAGATCCGCAACAGAAGATTTCAACTGAAATTTCCAAGCAACAACTGCTAACCTCGACGGAATTCGACCGAAACCTCGCCAAATGCTTTCAAGTTTCGAAAGAGCTTGAAATTTCAAAAAATGGAAATCAATAATCTGGACCGATTTTTGAGTCTAAGAGTGTGCTTGAGTTGACAACTTGGACTGAATTTCAGAATAGTTTATGGAAAATGCCAAATTTTATCACTGTTTTGCTTTCCTCACTTTCCCCTATATTTGCCAAAGAAATCTTCCACAATTCCGTCACTTTTCCGACCCTTGCCTCAATCCCTTTTTTCATTTTTCCTTCTTAATCTCCTTTTGTATATGTTTATATGTATGTTTAAGTAAAAGAAAGAGAGATTTGGCGCTGCTTTGGTAAGGGAGGTGGAGTTCGATGGTTTTTCTCAAATCAAAAAGAGAATCAATTTTTGATGGGGTAGGTCAGCCGTTCTCGACTTAGAGTGTAGGTCCCCTTTTTAGCTAAGTCTGGGTCTCTATTAATGGGAATGGGTCTAGGGTTAAGGATAGGGTGATGGACTAAGGTTATTTGGGCTAAGGGTAATTGTGCTTGGATTTAGGAAATTGAGTTGGACCATATTTTTTAGGTTTAAATTTAGGCTAAAAAGACTAAATTATACAATGTATCTATAAAGTGTAAAAATCATTCTTAATTAAAATAAACTAATATAAAACTAAATACTACGAGTGAAACTAACTTTTTTTTGTATTTTCAAATGTTATAATACTATAAATATAAATATACTAATTGACTCTAACCTAAAAATGAAGATATTTATTTTATTTTTTTTGTAATCTTTATTTTTTGTGATAAAATAAAGTAAAATAGTCAAAATTAGTTGAAATAGCGATATTATTCTTAAACATAATATTTACATGCTAAAATATATAAACTATTTGGGAGGGTCAAAAATCACATGTCTACAGCTACCCCTCTTTGACTGGAAACACAAAAAGTTTTCAGACAAAGAACGACTAGACAGGTTTTTTGACCCGACCCTTATTTGGAGAGACTAAAACTAAGATAAAAGGGGAATGTTACCAAGCCCTGGTATCTGAGCTGCCTACATATCCTTGGCTATAAAGGAATCAGGCCACGTGTAGTTCAGAAGTGAGTGAGATAATGGAGTATATTGAGGTGGAGAGCCGATCGAATTGCCATTCCGTCGAGGTTTCGGTCCGCGGTCCCGTTATTACATCAAAAATTAAAATTGAAAAAACTAAACCTATCAACTACGAGTTACAAGATTCCTATCTATGAGTCTCTGAAGCTTGATCTTGAGTCTTGGTTGGTTCTTCACGCGGACTCTTATCTGAATCTTGATGCTTGTTAGCTGCAGGTACTGGCTCAATCTTCTTTAGCTTTTTCAGATCAAGACGGAACATTCAGAGCTTGTGACTTCAATTATGTCTTGAGCAGACCATATCTTTTCTCCACTTCTGCACTTTGGATTCACTTTTTTTCTTTTATTCTTGATTGAGACTTCTTTTTTTTGGTTATCTCGGACCCCTGTCGACCCGCATTTTTTAGGCGAGCTTCTGCTACTTGTAACTTGAATCGGATTCTGAAATAACTTCCCTTGCTCTCTAGGTGAGTGCCTGACTACTGAACTTGAACTATCTTCCTTTGAAACTTGAGCTATTTTCCCTTGTTCTCTAGGTGTGCGCTTGATTGCTGAACTTGAACCGCTTTCCTTTGAAACTGCTTTCCCTTGAAAATTGAACTGTCTTCCTTTCCCTTGAAACTTGAATTGTTTTCCTTTAAAACTTGAGCGGTTTTCCCTTGTTCTCCAGGTGGGCACCTGATTGCTGAACTTGAACTGCTTTCTTTTGAAACTGCTTTCCCTTGAAACTTGAACTATCTTCCTTTCCCTTGAAACTTGACTTGTTTTCCTTTAAAACTTTAGCTTTTTTCCCTTGTTCTCCAGGTAGGATCCTGATTCTACAGAAAACATAAAAAATAAAAGAAATTTTTCTGGCTCAGTTTGCACTAGGAAGATTTGTGAGTTTTTAGCAAAAATATAAATCACCTACGCTGCTGATGGAGGATGCAATGATGAGAGTAAAATTAATGATTCGACTAGGATATGCGTCTCCTAAAAGTGACTGAACTTGTGGAAAACTGTAAACTAAGCTTGACTAAAGTAAAAATTGACCCTACTCTCCAGGCGGGGACCCCTGATTTTAAGAAAATTAAAAATTGACCTTTTTTTTCAAATCCAGACTTCCCTTCTTTTTTTCTTTTTCAAATTTAGACTTCCCTTTTTGAAAAAAAAGTTATTATCCTAGGAGAAAATTCATTGGACTAAGATTTCTATCTTAGGAGAAAGATTCATCAGACTACGATTTTGATCCTAGGAGAAAGTTCATCAGACTAGGTCTCTTTTCTACTCCTTTTTTTGGTATCTTTGGAGAAAGATTCATCAGACTAAGATTTCTATCCTAGGAGAAAGTTCATCAGACTAGGCCTTCTATCTTAGGACAAAAATTTATCAAACTAATATTTTGATCCTAGGAGAAATTTCATCAGACTATGTCTTTTTTTTGTTATCATAGGAGAAAGATTCATCAGATTAAGATTTTGATCCTATGAGAGACCAGGTCTGTTTTTCGGTACTTTAGGAGAAAGATTCATCAGACTAAGATTTCTATCCTAGGAAAAAATTTGCCAGACTAGGTTTTCTATCTTAGGAGAAAGATTCATCAGGCTAAGATTTTGATTCTAGGAGAAAATTCATCAGACTAGGTTTCCTATCTTAGGAGAAAGATTCATCAGACTAAGATGCCTGTCCTAGGAGAAAGTCCATCAGACTAATTTTCCTATCTTAGGAGAAAAATTCATCAGACTAAGATTTTGATCCTAGGAGAAAGTTCATCAGACTAGGTCTCTCTTTTGGTATCTTAGGAGAAAATTCATCAGACTAAGATTTCTATCCTAGGAGAAAGTTCATCAGACTAGGTTTTCTATCTTAGGAGAAAAATTCATCAGACTAAGATTTCTATCCTAGGAGAACGTTCATCAGACTAGGGTTTCTATCTTAGGAGAAAGATTCATAAGTCTAAGATTTCTATCCTAGGAGAACGTTCATCAGACTAGGGTTTCTATCTTAGGAGAAAGATTCATAAGTCTAAGATTTCTATCCTAGGAGAACGTTCATCAGACTAGGGTTTCTATCTTAGGAGAAAGATTCATAAGTCTAAGATTTCTATCCTAGGAGAACGTTCATCAGACTAGGGTTTCTATCTTAGGAGAAAGATTCATAAGTCTAAGATTTCTATCCTAGGAGAACGTTCATCAGACTAGGGTTTCTATCTTAGGAGAAAGATTCATAAGTCTAAGATTTCTATCCTAGGAGAACGTTCATCAGACTAGGGTTTCTATCTTAGGAGAAAGATTCATAAGTCTAAGATTTCTATCCTAGGAGAACGTTCATCAGACTAGGGTTTCTATCTTAGGAGAAAGATTCATAAGTCTAAGATTTCTATCCTAGGAGAACGTTCATCAGACTAGGGTTTCTATCTTAGGAGAAAGATTCATAAGTCTAAGATTTCTATCCTAGGAGAACGTTCATCAGACTAGGGTTTCTATCTTAGGAGAAAGATTCATAAGTCTAAGATTTCTATCCTAGGAGAACGTTCATCAGACTAGGGTTTCTATCTTAGGAGAAAGATTCATAAGTCTAAGATTTCTATCCTAGGAGAACGTTCATCAGACTAGGGTTTCTATCTTAGGAGAAAGATTCATAAGTCTAAGATTTCTATCCTAGGAGAACGTTCATCAGACTAGGGTTTCTATCTTAGGAGAAAGATTCATAAGTCTAAGATTTCTATCCTAGGAGAAAGTTCATCAGACTAGGTTTTCTATCTTAGGAGAAAAATTCATCAGACTAAGATTTTGATCCTAGAAGAAAGTTCATCAGACTAGGTCTTCTATCTTAGGAGAAAGATTCATAAGACTAAGATTTCTATCCTAGGAGAAAGTTCATTAGACTAGATCTTCTATCTTAGTAGAAAGATTCATCAGACTAATATTTCAATCCTAGGAGAAAATTCATCAGATTAGGTCCCTCTTTTTTGTTATCTTAGGAGAAAGATTCATCAGACTAAGATTTCTATCCTAGGGGAAAGATTCATCAAACTAGGTTTTCTATCTTAGGAGAAAAATTCAGCAGACTAAGATGTTTATTGGGAGGAAAATCCATCAGACTAGGACTTTTTATCCTAGGAGGAAAAAATGTGAAGATCATGGCAAGATTTTATGCATAATACCAAGACAAATAAAGGCAAAGATTTGAGAAACTTCCCTTTGTCGGCTCTACTTTTCTTTTCTTTGTCTTCTCCTTTTTTTTTCTTTTTTTCTGAACCACTTTCCTTGCACTACTTTGTTCCTGTTCAATCAAAAAAAAATTGTCAGTTTTTAAAAAGCGGTGGTCGGTTTGTGGCCGTGTGTCACGACCCAAACCAGATCCAGTCGTGATGGCGCCTCTCGTGAAGACAAGGCCAGCCGACACAGTTTTCCAAGTCAACCATTTTCCATTAAAAGTTATTTTTATACCATTTATAAACCGTTAATCTCATAATGAACATTTCAAAGAAAATGCGGAATAATTACACATGCCCGACATCGGGTTATCACTAGTCTTAAGCATCTACCAAGGTCTGAATACAACAAAAAAAACCATAAAATGTACTAATTATAGAAATGAAAATGAGAGGAATGACGGTGCTGCGAACGTCGTGCAGCCACCTTGCTAACTTTGATGACTCCGCGTCTGAGCAACCAACACCCGCTACCGGATTCTAAAATACCTAAATCTGCACATGAGGTGAAGCGAGTAATGTGAGTACTCCAACCCAGTAAGTAACAAGAGTAAATAAATACTGAGCAATAGGAAATAATGAATGAACATTTATATTAAACTCAATAAGCACACAGGCTGCTAAATCAGAATACGAGTCAATTGCCTCTTTTAAAATCTAGCTTTTGGTAAAAATCATTTAAAATGACTTCAGACAGATTTAGCAGGGGTTCAATACAATTTTTAATAAAAGAGCTTAAAACCATAATCGGCCCCTCGGGCAAAACATAGTTCGTAAACGGCCCCTGGGGCAAAACAGGAGTCATAAACTCCTCCTAACAAGAAAATCTCAGTGGAAATAACAAAATCCAACTCAACGATTAAGTTCTAAACATCTCATAAACCCCAGCTTAAATGAAAGTTATTTAAAAACATTTATCTAACATTGTTGACAGAGGCTCAGTACAAAGATGAGAGAAAATAGTCATTAAATCAATATATTCGATAGAAACTCACTCTAAAGGGAAGTGAAAATCAACAAGTTCATAATCAGGTCCCTCAGGCAAACATCACTCATGTGCATATATATATCTATCGCCCTTTGGGCTAGCCTCTCAGTCACTCATGACTCAACTCCTATCGACCAGCGCTCATACTCAGCACTCACGCTCAATAGGTACCATATAGTAACTGCTGCAGCGTGCAGCCCGATTTATATATCATTACGGCGTGCAGCCCCATCTATATATATAGTTGACTGTGCTCACTAGGGGTGTGCAGAATTCGGAGGGGCTCCTACAACACATGCGCTATATTGCTGTGTTGTGCAGCCCGATCCAATCATATCGTTGTAACGTGCAGCCCAATCCATATACATATCGCTGCGGCGTGCAACCCGATCCATATACATATATAAAAATATATTGTTGCGGCATGCAACCCGATCCATAGATATATAATCCTTATAACCAGGCCCTCAGCCTCTCTCTCAGTCATTAACCTCACAATCAGAATCTCGGTCTATCTCAGTCATCAACCACACGATCGCTCGGACCATCAGTAAAACAGGGAACTCAGCCCAAACAGTTTTTACATTTGTAAGAAATACAATGATAAAATCAGATTTAAACAATAAACAGGTAAGACATGACTGAGGATATGCTTTCAAAACAAATAGAGTGAGGAGAATAGTGAAAGTGCCCTTAAAGGTCTCAGCAGGTCGGCACAAGGCCCCAAACATGGCATACAACCCAAAATATAATATAAATCTATAAAACATGGAATATCATAAGATTTCAAATCAAATACGTGACTTAGCAGTCGTATAGGATGGACCAAGTCACAGTCCCCAATGGTGCACAACTCCACACTCTCCATTTAGCGTGTTGGTCACCTCAAAGTAACACAACAATGTGTAATCCGGGGTTTCAAACCCTCAGAATAGTATTTACAATCATTACTTACTTCGATCCGGTCCAAACTCTAGCCTGTGATGCCTTTACCCCCACGAATCGACTTCCGAATACTCCAAGTCTAGCCACAGTCAGTACATAGCCATTACAATAATGCAAAGGGAACGTAGCCCACTCGAAAATATTCAATTTACATCAAAATTCACGAAATTGCTCAAACCCGGCCTCCGGTACCACATCTTAAAATCTTATAAAATTAATATCAAGGGAATCCTCATCCTCACATGAGTCTATGCATATCAAGAACACTGAAATCGGAGTCCAAATGACCCCTCAAATCCTCCTTTAAAGTCTCTTAATCTCAAGCCCTAATTCTTCAATTTTAGGCTTAGATTCCATGATTTTCTAGGTGGAATTCACATAATAATCGAGTTTTAAGCCCAAGAATCTTACCTCCAAGTGATTCCCCTTGAATTCCTCTTCAATCTCCTTCAAAAAGCTTCAAAAAATGACCAATAATGGAGGAACTTAGCCTCAAATTCGCGAAAATGAGCTTTTAAAACATTCTGCCCAGCTATATATTTTCCTTCACTGCGATCGCAGATAAAACGACGCGATCACGAAGAACAAAATGACGACTCCCTCATTTAACCTTATGCAATTGCAACAATCAACACGCGATCGCGAAGCCTTAGCTCCTAGACCTATGCGATCGCAACTGAGCTCACGCGAACGCAAAGGCACAACACACAGACCTACGTGATCTCAACCCACTCTATGCGATTGCGTAAGGCAACTCTGCCTCAGCCCTCAACTAATCCTATGTCATCGCAATCCTTTATACGCGATCGCATAGAACAAATGGTCTGCAGCAGACCTGAAGCAAAATCTGCAACACTTTAATATGAAATTTCATCCGATTAACCATCTGAAACTCACCTGAGGTCCCCGGGACCTCAACCAAAGGCACGAACATATCCTAATACCTTATTCAAACTTGCTCCAACCTTCGGAACACTCAAAACAACATCAGAATATCAAATTTTTATCGGATTCAAGCCTAAGAATCCCAAAATCTTCTAGATTATGCTTTTGATAAAAAAACTGAAAAAACAACGTCCGAATGACCTGAAATTTTGCACACATGTCATAAATGACACAACGGAACTAATACAAATTCCAGAATTTCATTCTGACCTCTATATCAAAATCTTCCCTATCAACCGGAAAATGTCACAATTTCAATTTTGCCAATTCAAGCCTAAACCTTCCATGGACCTCCAAAATACATTCCGATCACACTCCTAAGTCCCAAATCACCTAACGGGGCTAACCAAACCATAAAAATTCTAATCCGAGATCAAATACAAATAAGTCAACTCTTGGTTAAACCTTTCAAATTTCAAGCTTCAAATTGAGAACTGTTTTTCCAAATTCATTCCGATTACCCTGAAAACCAAAACCAATGATTTACATAAGTCATAATACATCACGTGGGGCAAGTCATGCCCGAGAACTAACGAACAAGGTGCAAAAGCTCAAAATGACCGGCCTTAAACACAGGTTCATCCTCGAACGTGACCAGAGTTGTTCTAGAAGCCAACCAATCTGAATAACCTTACCATGCATATACTCGGGGGTGGTCCCACGTCACCCTATCCATCTAGGCTCGTTAACACAATGCAACTGAAATTTCACAATCCATCCTAGCCCATTAACCTCAAAACTACATTTTCTCTTCTAAAATCATCCGCAAGATCAAAATCTCACACCCACACTCTGAATAAGCCCGAAATAGCTGTAATAACCCATACCTGCGACCTTAGGTCCAATCACATGATATACCACATACCTCAACCACTTGTAGCGAGAACTTTTAATCACGACCGATGCACACAACAACCGAATACCTGTTGTAGACATGTGATTTTTGACCCTCCCCAAGATTTTTTTATATTTTAGCATGTAAATATTTAATTTAGGCCTAATATAGCTATTTCAACTCATTTTTACTCTTTACTTTATTTTATTACAAGAAAATAAAAGTTATAAAAAATAGTTATATTAATGTTTTGTAGTCATTTTAATCTTGGAAAATACCAAAAAATAATTTTGTTTTAGCAGTCAGTCTTATTTTAATTATTATTTTTTCTTAAGTAGGGTTAATTAATATTTTTGATAATACTTTTAGTCAATTAAGCTAATTTCAAACATAGCTAGTCAGAAAGGCCCAAATTTCTAGCCCATTCCTTAAGCTTAATATCCAATACCCATCAAGCTAATCCTAGGGACCCTTCTAGACTCTTCTCTGGATTAAAAACAAATAAAAAAAGATCCAAAGGACCTAATACACCAAATACCTAGGGACTAATAAGCAAAAAATACAAAATATAACCCTAGACCCCACACCTACATAAACCTAGGCCTAAAGACCTAGAAAAAAGGGCAGCTTCTCCTAAACAAAAGGGAAGCGCCTGAGATTAGGAGCTGAAGCAGCGTCGATTCCATCACAACACAGACCTCCCCCATCGGAAAACTCTCATGCCGCAGCAAACAAAACCAAACGACCCTCCAAAACTTCATCTTCTTCTTCATTTCTAAATACATACCCACAAAAACAAAGACAGGGAAAACAAAAGAGAACGAAGAGGGGAGGTAGAGAACAAAAATGAGTAGCTTTGGTTTTCCATCTTTGATTTTAGTTTTTTTAGTTTGATTTAATTTGAAAAAAAATAAGCAAAAACGAGATTCAGTCCCTGTTTTGACTCTTCACTCATGCAAATTGATTGAGAGGCTGTTGAGGTTGGAGTCTCGACCGCCGATCATGTCCGATTGAGTTTACAATTTGGATTGAGGCGAGGCTGCCATTTGAGTTCTGCGTTTGAGCGGGATCGGTTTGTAGTTTGTTGGTTGCCGCTGTTTGAACTTTCGGGTGTTAAATGGGTTCAGATCTAAAATTATTTTATTTTGAGGTCCGTCACTATCCTTCCTTTTATCCATTAAATTTTTTTCCTTTATGATGGTTGAATGGAAGTCAGTGCGAATTCTTCCCTGCTTGTGATATTTTGAAGTGGAATGTCTGTCTTTAGTTGAAGTTTCATTGTTTGTTGAGCTAGTTCACTTACTAGTTTAGTGCAAGATTAAATTAGGATGTGTGATATTCATTTATTGGTACTATCTTAGATGTATATGTTTAAGTAGATACATGTTTTTAAAGAAAAAAAAGGTTTGGGAAAACTGGGTTTTGGTAAATTGTTGGATCCTCGATGTGGAAAGAGAAGTTCATGCAGATTTATGCTAGACCTTGACATTAAACTATATTGATCATGTAAATTTAAAGTTTGCCTATAGCTAGCAGTTCACTAAAATCAATGTAATGGACCTCAATTCACGATCTGGAGACTAACTACAAATCTGGCTCTAAAGTATTCATGTTTATAATGCACTAGCCTTCCCAACAGTAATATAATTTGCTTGTTCATAGACTGAGTAGCGATTCATTATTGTCCTCCCTTCACCAAGTTAATTTCCATAATTCATGATTCTTTACAATGAATTTTCTGACTTAGAAATTAATTAATTTAAAAATACGTAGTTGTTTTAGGCGCGTTATTTTAATAATTTACCTTCCTAAACTCAGGTGTGCATTTATATGACTCAAATTCAAAACTCAACAATGTTATATAAAATGTGTTGCGGACCACGGGTGAAATTATGTGACTTGGTTCAAAACATATTTTAAATGGCGTTGCTATCTTCCTAAAAATGAATAAAAGCGGTTATAAAGTTAAAATGCACACAAGTTTAAAAGTGTTTTAACTCATATAATTAAGCCGAATATAATAGTTGAGCGACCGTGCTTGAACCACGAAACTCGAGAATGCCTAACCCCTTCTCTCGGGTAAACAGAATTCCTTACCCAGATTTCTGATTCGCAGACTGTAAAACAGAGTCAATCTTTCCTCGATTCGGGATTTGAATCGGTGACTTAGAACACCATAAATTATCCCAAGTGTCATCTCTAAATCTTTTAATAATAAATCCAGTTTCGATTGTCCTTTAATTGAAAAAACTCCCTTTATTATACCTTTTACGGGGGTGTAGTAAAAAAGGAGGTGTGACAGCTCTGGTGACTCTGCTGCTGATAAGAACCCAGAACTTGTGGTTCAGGGTTCAAGAATTCGATCTTAGATGAATTGTTATATTTTTCTTTAATTATTATCTGATTCTATTACATGTTTGGGCCTAATGTGCTAAATGATGCTTTTACCGCTTTGATATTATCTGAATTGTATATAGACTGGTACGAAACCCTTTTCTTCTCATCTTTGGGGATGTGCTCGCTGGTCGAGACTCCCTATTCTGTTAGTGTCATACCTTGAAATAAGAAAGAGACTCGGATAAGTTACTAAGCCGGATGGCCTTTTGGTTTCCGGTACGTAGCCCCGTCCTCGGCTCGAGTTGTCCGCTCGGGTACACAAGTCTAGAACAAATGACTAGGTTTTGAACCTAGAATCACTCAGTCTCATGCCGAATCCCTAGTAGGAACGTTTGTTTACATCATGTGCACTTGATTTAGGGGACTCAACACATGTGTTGGGTCCGTCTAGGACAGGTGTACCCAAAATAATAGTGCATCCTGATGCATCCTACTTGTGCATTTATCTTCTTTGGATTTGCATGCTGACTAGGTTTTTGAATAAAAAGGAAGAGTTTGAAAAAGAAAATAACAGTGTGAAAGCTAAGAGGGTAATCACCTGATTTGAAAGAAAAACCAATATCCAAATGACAAAACTCTGTCGAATTTTTGATAAAAATAAAAGAAAAAAAGAAGAAAGGGGATTGATTTTCAAAAATAGTTGGTTTTGTTTATTCGGCCGAACTGCGCCAGTTTAATTCTCCGAGGGCGTGGGATACGTAGGCAACCTCCATCGGGTCTAACTTTCCTTTTGCAAAATTAGCCCAAGAAGAACAAAATTTTATTTTTTTTATGGTAAATAAGTAAGGTGATGCCATTCTTGTTGCAAATAGCCGAATGTCCCTAAAAGTGCGCTGGAAGGCTATTTTTTGCATGAACAGCTACCTTTGGTCATTTTTAATTTAATTTGGGTCAGTTAACGAGCACAGCCTTAAAATCTTCCTCCCCGAAGTGCTGAAAGGCCATTTTTGCAAAAATTGGGTTTTAGTTCGAAATAAAATTTTTAAAATTGGTGTTGTTTCCCTTGAGTCAAAATTAGTCATAGTTTTCTTTTAATCACCTTAATAAATGTGCAGGATGAGCACAATTCAAAATTAACCTTTCTCAATCATGAACAAAATCCCCTTGGAGTTGCATATGTGGTGGGATGATCTGGGTAAAGAAGGGCAAGACAAGGTCAAATAATACTTGGGAGGTCTTACCGGTTTGTTGAAGATTAGGCCCAGGGGAGACATCATAAGGGCATTGGTTACATTCTGGGACCCGGTACACAACGTGTTCCATTTTTCAAATTTTGAACTCACCCCGACTTTGGAAGAAATAGCTGGGTACATTGGGATGCTGAGGTTCCTTTAAGACACAAGTACTTGGTTGCTCCGAGAACCGTAGCTGTGCACAGATTCTTAGACTTACTGAAGATAAGCAAGGGGATACAGAACCTAGATTTGGCAGTTGGTTTTTGTACTCCACAATTTATATACCAGAGATATGGCCACATAGGAGGGTTCAACAATCCGAAAAACAAAATATGTAGCAAAGGGAACCACCTCAAATGGGAAAAACATAGTGTTTTGCTTTTATGGTGGTCTTCTTGGGACTTCTGGTGTTCCCTAGGAAAGATGGAAATATCGACATAAAAATAGCTGGGGTTGTCTGCACTTTACTTACCCAGTCCAAAAGTACCCTTGTACACATGATAGTAGCTAAAATCTTACGTGCCCTCACAGCCTGCAAAGCCGGAGGAGACTTATTTGAGGGATGCAACTTGTTGCTACAAATGTGGATAATTGAACACCTATGGCATCGTCATCAATTCATGAGTTATGGGTCAACAGAGAAAACGTGCATAGAGGAATTTTATACGAGGATTGATGGGATCAGCTTGCCGGAAGGGGTCACAGGATGGATATCACACCTCCGTTCCGTCACTGCTAGCCAAATAGAGTGGACGTTTGGATGGTTGCCTGTGAATGATATCGTATATATGCTAGCTACCGAGCCTCACTTCCTCTTGATGGGTCTCAGGAGCATCTAGCCGTATGCCCAGTATCGGGTTTTGAGACAGCTTGGGAGATGACAAATAGCGCCAAAATATGAAGATCTCAGTCCCAAGTAGTCGAGATTGGTCCTGATGGCCAGTTTCCTGAAGCATCAGTCCGCCAGATTTGGAGCAAGTGTCAATACTTGGTGGCAAATACCTTTGTATGGGATCGATCCAAAGGAGAAGTTTCACCAGGGTACCATGCTTGGTATAGAAGGGAAATTGCATTTGGAAGGCCGGCCAAAAGACCCACCTTCAGGATTTTGTCGAGTCATCACAAGAACAGTGGGCTTGGTTAGCCAAGGGGAACAAATATAGGGCCAAAATAGGATATTTGGAAAAGCAGGTCCGGGACCTTCAGTTTGAAAATAGTTTGCAAGCCGCAGCCGATAAGGGTGAAAAGAAGAAGCTTGCCAAAGAAAATGAAGCTCTTCGAGCTCAAATTTGAGAAATAAAAATAGCAACCGAAAATTCCGCCAAGAGTGTAAGGGATGAAAAACTTATAAACAACCTTAGGCATAAAGTGGATGATTATGGTTTTGATTTGAACAAAGCAGAGAATGAATTTTCTAGGGCTCGAACACAACTGGCTAAGAATGCAAAAGAAAGAGCATGCCTGGTTAGACAGTTAAAAGAGTAATACGACAATGAGGTTGTGGGGTTAAAGAAAAGGGTCATCACCGTCGAGAACAAAATGATCAAACAAGCCAAGGATTTTAAAGATGAAAGGAAACATTGTTATGATATTATGGCTTAGATAGAGGAAGAAGTGCAACAACTGCAAAATCAACATCTCCATGACACTCAGGTATTAGAAGCCCATAATCGGCAGGTCGGGTGTCTGCTTCAAGAGAATGGTAGGATCAGAGAGAGGATCAGGGCCATTGCCGATTATATTGTTGTGAAGTGCCAAGCATGTGAGGATATGACCTGTACCACTTTATTTGCGGTGATGATTACATTTGTCCGACAAATCATGAGTGATTTAGAGAGGCTCCAAGGGGATCTTGCATATAGGCCCGCGGCAAGGCCGAATGATGCCCCGCGGGCCCCAGGAGTTTTCAAGGAATTAATGTATTCGTGATCTTTTCTTGAGTCTGTACTCTCCTACTGTTGAAGTCTGTTTTGAGTCTGTTAGTTATTTTTTAAGTCCATTATTTCCTTTTGAGTCTATATTTCCATCTTTTAAGAATTTATTAGTTTCTTTTAAAGTCTGTGAGTTTTTGAATCATTATAATAAAAGTATTTGCTTTTCATGAAAAATTAAAAATCCCAAAATATTTTTATTATTTATTTATATCCCAAGAACTACACTTGGTCTGATTCATGTGGGGTCATGATACGTAGACAATATCCATAGGATTCGACTGTAAACAAATAAGAAAAAAGAAAAAAAAGGAAGGAAAAACAAGAGAGAAAAAGCAAAGAAAAAGAAAGAAAATAAGAAACCAAGAGAAAGAAACAATGGCAAAACAAGAGGGAGGAATGAGAGGATAAAAACAAAGAGAAAGCAAAGGCAAGAATGAGAAAAGAAAAGAAATAAGAGAAATGAGAAAGAAGAGAATGTTGCAAATGGAAATACTGAAAGCCGGGATGACGTATGCAACTAATCAAAGGCATAATAGAAACAGTTAACTGCTTAGGTGCATTCATGCCCCAAAATGTGTGGTTACCAATCTGTTAAAACCTTAACCGCTAACAAAATTGTTGTTGATGTATTGAGTCCAGGTAGGTGGTTAGTTGATTGGAATTCTGACACATCACTCCTACAACACCCGGTCCAAGGACAAGATGAACATGGCCAACCAAGAACTAGAGACGAGTATTGTTGATCCGTCAAGAGAAGTGGATGAATTGGATGTTAATGCGATGAAAGAAGAGATGCATAAGTTAAAGCAACAAATGGATGAAATGTACTAGGCCTAGTCAAAGGGGCATCCACCACCGGTTTATCCTGCCAACCCTGCTTATATCCCACCATTGGCCCAACTTCAGGAGCCTCCTACTATGAATTAAGCTCCAACCTTCCCACCTACCAACAATGCAATGGAACCACCTCCCAAATACCACCAGCTCCACCACCCAAACAAGTCCCATACCCTTCTCCACTAATCACTCATGCGTTTGTGGCACCTCTAACTACGGCATTGCACCGATCTTCCAGTGAGCCTCTATTCCAGACTCATGACAATTATTACTATCCCCCAGAACCAACCTTCAAAGCACTAGATTCATGTTCTTACACTCCAAATTTTGATCTCTCGGCAGAAACTGAGAAGCCTCCTGAGAATTCTGAGCAGAAGGAGATGATTAGAAAAGTAAAGAGCTTGGAGTAATCCTTCGGGAATATTCAAGGGCTAGGTGGTCAAGTAAGTGTGGCATATAAAGACCTATGTCTGTTTCCAGATGTCTAATTACCAGTGGGGTTCAAGTTTCCCAAGTTTGATTTATATGACGGGCATGGTGATCCAGTGGCACACCTGAGAGGTTTTTATAGCAATATGAGAGGAGCAGGCAGAAGAGACGAATTACTGATGGCGTATTTCAGTCAAAGTTTAAGTGGCTCAACTTTGGAATGGTACACCTGACAAGATCATGGTTGGTGGTACACTTGGGATGATCTAGCCCAAGCATTTGCCTGCCATTTTCAGTATAATCTTGAAATTGTCCCAAACCCGTCTGTCATTGACGAAAATGGGAACAAGCCCTGGGAGAGTTTCAGAGAATATAGCTTCTGTTGGAGAGAGCAAGAAGCGAGGGTTGACCCTCCGATAAAAGAGGATGAAGTGGTTGACTATTTCTTGCAGGCCTTGGAGCCCACTTATTTCGGTCACTTAGTGTCAGCAGTAGGGAAATCCTTTAACGAAGTGGTAAAAATAGGAAGCATGTTAGAGGAAGGACTCAAATCCAAAAAAATCATGATCTATTCAGCAATCAAGGCGACCACCCAGGCGATTCAAAGCGGCACTGGGGGTGTACTGGGAAAGAAGAAGAAAGAGGACGTTGCAACGATTGAGTTAAGAGCTTGGTCCAGGGGCCCATCACCTTACTATAACCAGCCTCGACCCCACCACCAACTTACCCCCACACTCCATATAGCCTACCACAACACTACTACCCACCGCCAAATCCCTACTTCTCAGTCCATCATGCTCAAACATGCACTCAACCTCCTGCCCACGCACAATAGCGTGTACCAACCCCACAAAATACCTACTCAACTCCACAAAATACCTATCCACCCCTAAGAGCCTACAGAAATCCCCCTGGAATAGGTTTCCGACCAAATCGAGCCTTCAATAATGAGAGGTTGCAGAAGCAAAAGACCTTCACTCCATTGGGAGAATCATATACCAGTCTGTTCCACAGGTTGATATAGTTGGGTATGTTGAATCCGATTGAGCCTAAGTTGCCAAACCCCCCTCCGAGAAATCTTGACCACTCGATGAGTTGTGAATATTGTTCAGGGGCCCCGGGTCATCACACAATGAAATGCTGGAAATTGAAAACAGCTATTCAAGAGCTCATTGATACCGTCGGATCGAGGTTCAATCCCAGAAAATGCCCAACATCAACTAGAATCCGCTGCCAGCCCATCATGAGACCAATATGATTGAGATAGTGCATAAAGGAGGAGAGCCTAAGAATCACTCGTAGAATATAATGATGATCAGGTCTAGCGAATTCAGGCCGAGTGAAAAGTCAACTAGTGGGAAGTCGTTGATCAAGTTGAAAGAGATAGATAGTAAACCAGTTGTGCTAGTTTAGAAGGAGTCTTCGAGCAGGGTTGCAGTGAAATAAGAAAAAGCAAAAATAGTGGTTCTAGGGGCAACTAACAAGCCCGTTGTAGTCGTGGAAGGTGCTCGCATAGAGCCTGTTATTATCAAATCGGTGACTCAGCTACCAATAGTCAACAGTAATGTCGTCCCTTGGAATTATGACCGAATGACAGTGATTTACAAAGGGAAAGAGGTTAAAGAAGAATTTTGTGAGACCCATGGTCTGAATCGCTCAGGGAGATTCTTTGCTCCCGAGGAGTTAAGAAAAGCCAAAACCCCCAAAGATAACCCAGTGGCAGTGAAGAAAGATGTGACCGAAGAAGAAGCAGAAGTGTTATAACCCATATCCACACGCGTTAGTTCATGCCATATGTTAGTTAACACAAATCCAATAAGTAATT
>MU682719.1:29107-53757 GCA_026770625.1 Nicotiana glauca
AATTAGCTTAATTTTACAATTTGAATTAATTTAGGAATTTAGTTTAGGTTTTTAATTAATTAAAGAAAGAAAAGAACAACAAAAAGAAGAGGGAAGTAAAAAGGCTTGGTCTTAAATTCAAATTGGCCAAACATTTGAAAAACCTAAAATATTTTCCCCCCAAAACCTTCCCCAAAATATAAATATTTTCCCCCCAAAAATTACTCCCCACTCCATCATTATAAATACACACACAATACACAATAAGAAGAAAGACATTGAAAAAAAGGAGATAACGCCTGAAGGGGGGAGATGTGCAGCTTTCTACACACCCCACCCCCTTATCTCGTCTTCTTCCCAAACACCCCCACTGTTAGTCATCTTCTTCAGCAACAACCATATACAAAAGACCACCCTTAACTTCATCCGCTTCAGCCGTAGAACACAACACAAACAACCCCCGCTGCTCTTGTTCGGAGAATCTGGTTGTTTTTCCGTCGGAGTTCCTGTTTTTTCCGGTGAGGGAGTCGAGTTCGTCGTGGTTGACGCTCATCGTTCGAAGTTTGCGGCGAGGTTTCTATGTCGAAGTTCTAACTCATAGCTTCAGTTTTCAGTCCGGTGGTCTTGCTTTATTTTTGTATACGTTGACTTTGTTCATCAATAAAAAGATTGTTCGATAATCGAATTTTTTGGCATTGAGGCTCGAAGAAATTCGAAGAAAACTTAAGCTTCTGGGATTGGGTTTGAAGTTGCGTAGCCTATGCATTGTCCCTATGCATCGATATTTGAAAACATCAGGTTTGATTCTTCTAAGTAGAAAATTTGTTTTGTGTGCTGAAATTTTTGAAGACCTGAAGAAAGCTTGTTTTGCGTGTTAAAAATCTGTTGTTGCTCTTCCCTGCTTATGGACTGATCTATGATTGCCTTAGTGTTTCATCTATTATTATTTGACGGATATTCTAGCATAAATTGCTTACTATTTTAGTTAGCAAATGTGTCTAAGTTTACGTATGTTACTATAATGAACAGATACGTGTTGAATTGTATGACAAGTAAAATACCAATCTTCTACGAAAGTGATAGGGATTTCTGTTGTTTCTATGACTAGTCATCCATATAGAATGAACGAACCATTACTAGGTAGCTAATTTGGTGTTCAGTGATTTTAGTTGAATGTCGTTTGGATTGTGCTGCTTTTATGTCTACTGTGGATGTGATGTAACTACTATAATTGATCTTGTTGTTTCAATTTTAGCCTTTAACATAGGGGTCAAAATCAATTCGTAGTATTCAGTTCGGATCAGAAGATTGGAGTTGCAATTTAAATGGATCGTGTGGTAATGGATTGTGTATTGAAGTTTATGAAGAATGAACACCGTTTGTTTGCTTCGGGCATAGTTTTAATCTATCACCGTGATTGTATATACGTTCGCGTAACATGATCACAGTTCTAAAAAATTAAGTTGGGGTATGCGTTCGCACAACTTCGGTTAAACTTTTTCTTAATAATAATACGGGTTTTGGGCCTTCCAAGCTAGGTAGCATATTCGAATTAGGAGATTTTTCTCTTGCTCAAGTGTGGACCTGAGTTTGAAGCTCGAATTTTGCAAAAGGTTTTCTAATAATAGTAATTAATGATGCTAATTAATTAGGGCCCTTTTAGAGACAATCTTTTATAGAAAATCGTAATTCTTTTAGGTTGGCCTTTAAAACAAAACAAGGTGTGTCGCGCCAAACTAAAACTTGAATGACTATCTTATCCATGTTCCTCTGTGTTAGTCTATGTCTAAAAATGAATTCCAACTTAATTTGTTATCTGATTCTTGTTCCTGTGGTGATTGGTGTTTGCTGTTGGCAGTGATATTTGATAAAAGTGAAAAGGGATTTTGGTTTGTTCAATCTAATTTTATATATGTTCTGCTCTGTTGCTTATATGTTCACTGTATTAGCTATAATGGGGGTTAAGTCTACCTCATTTTTGTATTGTTTGAGCGTGAGTTTTGGCTTAGAGGCGATTGATTGAGAGCTAAAATGAATTAAAATAATTAGGGAGGGGTTTATATTTAGTTTTGTCGAAGATTTAGGGCATGTCAAATTATCTTGGACCTGCTTGGCTTTAATGTGAATGACTGATGTTCAATTGATCGTAATATGAAATTTAATAACTACACAGTCTCTCTTTTTGTATAATTCGTCTTTTGTTATGCATCACAGTAACTGTTTTTGTGATCATCTGGCAACTTGGTTGAAACTAATGAAATTTGATAGATAATGTCTTTTGTTTTATTGAAAAATCAAACAGCAGCCTTTGACTATTATATGCGTGACTTTTTGCTGGTGCAATTCTATTTTCCAATTCAGAGGTGCACACTTGTAGATATAGGTATCCTAGAATTGATTAACGCATGGTGTTACCAATAATAAGTACAATTGATTCCATTTCAAATTGATCTATCATCTTTTGTAACAGTTGATTTCATGGCATATAGGCTTTGGGCCTTTTAGGTTAAGTAGCGGACTCGAGCTAAGGGTTTCTTCAGTAATGGAGACCGCCTTGTTCGAGTTCGGACTTGAGCTTGGGGCCCGAATTTCCTTGAATACCATAAGATTAGTTAATTCATAATGTTAACAAATTAGGTTTTTGTTTTAGAGACAATTCTTATTGATAATATTAGTTAATCTTTAGGATGTCCTTTTAAAACAAATTGAGGTGTGTCGCGCCAAATAAAATCACAAATTGCATGGCTCTCTTTAATTACTTTATTGAAATATTTAGAATTTGGGATGTGCCATTTAGCGATTTTCATGGCCTCCCGCAAAGTTAATAACACGTTAGCCGCTTTAGGCGCGTTCTTTAATAATTTTACCTTCCTAAATTCGGGTGTGCATTTCATGCGACCCAAATCCAAATCCCAAAATGTTGAATAAAAAGATGTCGAGGATCCGGGTGCATTTCATGTGACGTGATCCGAAAATACGTTCTTAAACGACGTTCACTTTCTTAAATAAAAATAATAACTGACAAAAAGTAGTAAATAACTTTAAAATTGCACTGTAGGCATAACATGTGTTAAATCAATTTTTAGCCAAATATAGCAGTTGAGCGACCGTGCTAGAACCACGGAACACGGGAGTGCCTAACACCTTCTCCCGGATTAACAGAATTCCTTACCCGGATTTCTGATTCGCGACTGTTAAACAGAGTCAAATCCTTTCCTCGATTCAGGATTCAAATCGATGACTTGGGACACCATAAATCTCCCAAGTGGCGACTCAGAACCTTAAATAAATGAATCCCGTTTCGGTTGTCCTTAAATTGAAAAAAACTCCTTTTTTATTATACCCTTCACGGGGTGTAGTAAAGTAACAGAAAAAGAAGGTGTGACACCTACCGTTAAAGTAGGCAAAAATATCCCCAACCCTTACGGTTGTCCATGACTCGGCAACTAAAATGACATGGTGGACTCCATGTCACTATTTATTTTCCATATGTAATAATAAATAACTAAACCCACTAACGAAAAAAATGCCACGTAATTCTCTCTTTCTCATCTTCACTACCATTCATAGACGCCATCCTCATCCATGTTCTGACCATCCAACACCTTCTTCAACGTAGGTCGATCCACACTTCTCATTAAGTCGTGAATTCCATTCAGAAATTGAAGCCTTTTTTTTCAATTTCAGTTCATACGTGACAATTTCATCGCAACCTCAATATCGAACCTGCACTTTATATTAGATGCGTCACTGGTATCGGGGTCAATTGAGGAGCTTGAGTCCATGATTTAATTTTTTCCGATCACTGATAACGGGATGGATCAAATCAAAGTTTGAAGAACAGCCGGAACCACCATCATCTTCAATTTTCATCCTTGATTTTTACAGTGGTGCCCCTCCCCCCCCCCCCTTTGTTTTTCTTTTCTTTGCATTGTTACATTTCATGTTTTTGTACATGAGAGTACGTCGTAAGTCAATTGATGTAAGTTAAAAAATGAGATTGTCATTGAAAGTACGTAACCAAAGTTCATCATGTTATCTTGGAAGTTACAATTCTTTAAGATCATGAATAACAAGTACCAAAAGGGTTGGAAAGCTTAGACGCTAAACAAATTAAAGAAAATAAGTTTCGTCGAAAGTCGACAAGTTTGGAATGTTATAACATATACTTTTGAAGTGAGACTATGGTGATTAACATGATAAGGAGGTTAAGTTATGAGTTATTTTAGTCGTATGATATCGTGTGTTATGTTTTTAAGTCAAGCAAGTTGTGGAACAAAAGTTGGCAAAGGTCATCACAAGTTACATTCATAATATGCTGAAATTTAGGTCAAATGTAGCTGCACGTTTCTCCCAATATACTTGGAATAAAGGGATCAAATACTATCACAACCCGAATTTTCCACCCTCGGGGGTCGTGGTGGCGCCAACTTGTGGAAGCTAGGCAAGCCAAACTTGATTATTTTTTCATTAATATACAAATCCTTTTAACAATTCTTCGACAATAATATATAAACTATGAAATTCAACAATGATAAGAGGAAGTCTTAGCATTAAATAAAACTGAATAGCAAAGCAGAAAGTTCAACAAATCCTCTATCCAAGACTGGTGTCACTGTACTCACGAACTGCTAAGAATACTAAATACAACGTCTGAAAGAAAACATAAACTATTTTTCTCGAACATAATGAGATAACAGAATAAAAGAGAGGATAAGGGAGACGCCGGGCCTGCGGACGCCTGCAAGGCTACCTCGGGTCTCACTGGACTGAAGGCCTACTCCCGCACTAATGTTGCTGCTGCTGCTGCTCGAAACCTGGATCTGTGCAAAATAGCACAGAGTGTAGTATCAGCACAACCGACCTCATGTGCTGGTAAGTGTCTAGCCTAATCCCGGCGAAATAGTGACGAGGCTAGACCAGACTACCACATAAACCTGTGCAGTTTCATATATATACAGCGGAATCGAAATGCAAAACAGATAAACAATATGGGAGGGGAAGCATGCTGTGGGGAGTATAAAAATTTTCAAATAAGAGTCATCCAGTAACAAAGGAAAACAACACAACTCAATTGTATGTAATGAAACAGATATCAACAAGTGAACGACATCACCCTTCATGCTTTTACTCTCATACTCACCAAGAAATAACATATGCACGGCATCACCCTTCGTGCTTTTACTCTCATTCCTCACATATATCAATAGAATCGGCACAGAATGGTACATCATGTGGCAAGGCATCACCCTTCGTGCTTTAACACTCTTTTCGCATAATAAGCGAATATGGCACGACATCACCCTTCGTGCTTCACACTCTTTCCTTACCATAATCAAACAATGCACGGCATCACCCTTCATGCTTTAACACTCTTCCTCACCCAAACAAAAATCACAAACAAGGGCAAGGGAATAAATAAACAATGATGGAAATCCCGGCAAGGAAACACAAACAAGCAATTTAAAAATCCAGCAAGGATACAACATCAAAAATCTCAACGTCCCAGCAAGGAAAAATATTCAATAAACAACAATGCCCCGGCAAGGAACAAATCATTAACTCTTTACCTTTCGTTCGCTTTCATCTCATAGCTCACATTATCACTCGATCCAATGCTCCAAAGATTTACTTGTCTCATATATCTTCACAATTGTATTTCAACTCGAGCCAACGCTCCACAAATTTCAAAGGTCACGATTTCTCTCACAAGATCTTTACAACACATAAAAGCCATTAATTAAACATGGAAATATAACAAAATCTCAACTATTCGCAATGAAGGACTCACGGTCATGCTAGACACCAATGTATAGATACTCGTCACCATGCCTATACATCGTACTCGACACTTAGCAAGTAGCAAATAAGACTCAACTCCTATTCCCTCGAGCTAGGGTTAAACCAAACACTTACCTCAAAGCCTTCAACTCAACTCAAGCCTCAACTATGGATTTACCCCGTGATTCCACCTCCAATCCGCTTGAATCTAGCTACAAATTACTTAATTGCTTTAATAAACATTAAATGAATCAATTTGAATGCATAAAAATGAATTTCCCAAAGTTTTTTCCAAAAATTCCAAAATTGCCCCTTGAGCCCACATGGTCAAAACTTAAGGTTCGAACCAAAACCCGATTACCCATTCCCCCACGAACTCAAATATGTAATTGGTTTTGAAATCGGACTTCAAATTGAGGTCCAAATCCTCAATTTTTAGAAAACCTATGTTCTACCCAAAACCCCCAATTTCACCCATGAAAACCATTGATTTTAAGTGGAAAACATGTTAAACGGTGTTAATGATTGAAAGAAATGAGTAGAAATTAACTTACAAATAATTTGGGATGAAACTTGTTCTTGAAAAATCGCCCAAAGGAGTTGTGTTTTGAAAATAGGGTGAAAAATGACTTAAAATCGACTAAGTATAAAAATTGAAGGTTGCAGATGTCGCATTTGCAAATTGGGGTACACAATTGCGAACCCCGACCAAATATAGGAAATGCAAATCAGGGTTCGCATTTGCGAACCCTTTAGGAATGACCAACTTTCGCATTTGCGATCAAATTGTCGCAAATGCAATATCACATTTGCGAATAACACCTCTCATTTGCGATTCATGGCCAGAAGGCAGCCCTTCGCATTTGCGAATATGGACTCGCATTTGAGGAACTTGTACTTCGCATTTGCGAATAATGATATCGCATTTGCGATCCTAGTCAGGACTGGGACGGTTTCGCATTTGCGAACCAGGCTTCGCAAATGCGAAGCCTGCAGGCATGTTCACACTAGATTTTTTTTAAAGTTTAAAATGCACTTCGACACCTATCCAAAACTCACTCGAGCCATCGGGGCTCCAAATCAAATATGCACATAACCTCAAAAACATCCTACAGATTTATCCATGCGATCAAATCGCCAAAATAACATCATATACATCGAATTAAACCTCAAAATTCATAATTTCTTCCAAATTTTCATAAAGCATAAATTTTCCGTTTCAAGTCCGAAACACATCAAACGACGTCCGTTTTCAACCAAATTTTGCAGAAAGCGCTTAAATCACATATAAGACCTGTACCGGGGTGTCGGAACCAAAATACGTGCCCGATACCAATACGTTCTAATCAAATTTCATTTCAAATTCCCTTAAATATTTTTCGAAAACAATTTCACACAAAAATTCATTTCTCGGGCTCTGGACCTCGGAATTCGATTTCGGGCATATGCCCGAGTCCCATATTTTCTACGGACCCTCCGAGATCGTTAAATCATAGGTCCGGGTCCGTTTACCTAAAATGTTGACCGAAGTCAAATTTATTTTTATTAATATCAAAATTTATCATTATTCACAAAGAATTTATATTTAAGCTTTCCGGTTATGCGCCTGGACTGTGCACGCAAATCGAGGCAATCCTAAATGAGGTTTTTAAGGCCTCGGAAGCACAGAAAGAGTAAGGAAACAAGTGATGACCCTTTGGGTCGTCATTTCTCCACCTCTAAATTAACTGTTCGCCCTCGAACGGACAAAAGAAAGAAGTACCTGAGTCGAGGAAAAGATGAGGATAACGACTCCGCATATCAGAGTGAGACTCCCAGGTCGATGCCTCAGGGGGCTAACCTCTCCACTGAACAAGAACAGAAGGGAAACTCTTGGATCTCAATTGACGAACCTGCCGGCCTAGAAAAGCAACCGGCTCCTCCTCATAAGACAAGTCCTTGTCCAACTGGACAGTGCTGAAATCTAACATGTGGGTTGGATCGCCGTGATACCTCCGAAGCATGGATACATGGAACACTAGATGCACGGCTGATAAGCTAGGTGGCAATGCAAGTCTATAGGCCAATTCTCTCACTCGATCGAGAATCTCAAACGAACCAATGAACCTAGGGCTAAGCTTGCCCTTCTTCCCAAACCTCATCACACCCATCATAGGTGACACTCGGAGCAATATCCGCTCACCAACCGTGAAAGCTACATCTCGAACCTTAAAATTTGCATAGCTCTTTTGCCTGGACTGAGCTGAACGAAGCCTATCCTGAATGATCTTGACCTTGTCCAAGGCCTCTTGAACCAAATCCGTACCTCAACCAAGCCTCTCCCGGCTCAAACCATCCAACCGGAGACCGACACCGCCTACCACATAAAGCCTCGTAAGGAGCCATCTGGATGCTCGACTGGTAGCTGTTGTTGTAGGCAAACTCCGCTAAAGGCAAGAACTACTCCCACGAACCTCCACAGTCAATAAAACAAGCTCGAAGCCTATCCTCCAAAATCTGAATAGTCTGCTCGGACTGACCGTCCATCTGGGGATGAAATGATGTGCTCAACTCAACCCGTATACCCAACTCTTGCTGAACTACTCTCCAAAAGCATGAGGTAAACTGCGTACCCCAGTACGAAATGATAGATGCTGGCACACCATGAAGGCGAACAATCTCCCAGATATAAATCTTAGCCAATCTCTCGGATGAATAGGAGACTGCCATAGTGATGAAATGTGCTAACTTGGTTAGCCTATCAATAATGACCCAAACTGCATCGAACTTCTTCCGAGTCAACGGGAGTCCATTAATGAAGTCCATAGTGATCCGCTCCCACTTCCACTCGGGAAGATCAATCCTATGAAACAAACCATCAGGCCTCTGATGCTCATACTTAACCTGCTGACAATTCAAACACCGAGCCACATATGAAACAATATCCTTCTTCATTCTATGCCACCAATAATGCTTCCACAAATCCTGATACATCTTTGCGGCGCCCGGGTGAATAGAGTGCCGGGAACTATGATCATCCTCCAATATCAACTCTCAAAGTTCATCTATATTAGGCACACATACTCGGCCCTGCAATCTCAAAACTCCATCATCACCTAAGGTAATCTAATGGGTACCTCCATGCTGCACCGTGTCTCTAAGGATACACAAGTAGGGATCATCAAACTGCCGATCACGTATACGCTCCAATAATGAAGAACGAGCGACCGTGCAAGCCAACACACGACTGGGCTCAGAAACATCCAGTCTCATGAACTGATTGGCCAAAGCCTAAACATCTAAAGCATGCAGCCTCTGGCTGACTGGAATATAAGAAAGACTGACCATACGGGCTGACTTCCTACTCAAAGCATCGGCTACCACATTGGCCTTCCCCGGATGATATAAAATGGTGACATCATAGTCTTTCAACAACTCCAACCACCTACTCTGCTTGAACAAGTACTGAAGGCTCTTATGATCAGTGAACACCTCACATGCCATGCCATACAAATAGTACCTCCAGATCTTTAATGTGTGAATAATAGCTGCCAACTCTAAATCATGCACTGGATAGTTCTTCTCATGAATCTTCAACTATCCCGAAGCATAAGCAATGACTTATCCCCCCTGCATCAACACTGCACTAAGCCCAATACGGGAAGCATCACAATAAACTGTATAGGGCCCTGAACCTGTGGGTAAAACCAACATCGGTGTCGTAGCCAAAGCTGTCTTGAGCTTTTGAAAGCTTGCCTCACACTTATCTGACCATCTGAATTGGGCACCCTTCTGGGTTAATCTGGCCATCGGGGCTACAATAGATGAAAATCCCTCCACGAATCGTCAATAGTAGCCAGCCAACCCCAAGAAACTCTGAATCTTTGTGGCTGATGCTGGTCTAGGTTAGTTCTTGACTGCCTCAATCTTCTTTGGGTCCACCTGAATACCCTCTGCCGATACAACGTGACCCAGTAATGCAACTGAGCTCAGCCAGAACTCACCCTTAGAGAACTTGGCATATAACTGAGTATCCTTCAGAGTCTGAAGAACCACTCTAAGGTGTTGCTCGTGATCCTCCTCGCTGCGAGAGTACACCAAAGTATCATCAATAAAGACTATCACGAGCATGTCCAAATATGGCCTAAACACTCGGTTCATCAACTCCATAAATGTTGCTGGGGCATTGGTCAACCCAAATGACATAGCCAAGAACTCATAATGCCCATACCGAGTGCAGAAAGCTATCTTAGGGGCATCAGATGCCCTAATCCTCAACTGATGGTAGCCAGATTGCAAGTAGATCTTGGAGAATACCCTGGCACCCTGAAGCTGGTCGAACAAATCATCAATCCTCGGCAGTGGATACTTATTCTTAATCGTTACCTTGTTCAATTGCTGGTAATCTATGAACATCCTCACCGATCCATCCTTCTTCTTGACAAATAACACTGGCACACCCCAAGGTGAAACACTGGGTCTAATGAAACCCTTCTCTAGCAAATCCTACAACTGGTCCTTTAACTCATTCAGCTCCGGTGGGGCCATACGATACGGCGGGATAGAAATGGGCTGGGTGCCCCGAGCCAAATCAATACAGAAATCAATGTCCCTGTCGGGTGTCATACCCGGCAGGTCTGAAGGGAAAACATCTAGAAACTCCCGGACAACGGGCATAGAATCAATAGTGGGAACCTCAGGACTAGAATCTCGAACATAAGCTAAATAAGCCAAACACCCCTTCTCGACCATACGCCAAGCCTTCACATACGATATGAAACTGCGGGTAGAATAACCTGGAGTCCCTCTCTACTCTAAACGAGGCATACCCGGCAATGCTAAGGTCACAGTCTTGGCATAGCAGTCCAAGATAGCGTGATAGGGTGATAGCCAATCCATACCCAATATGATAGCGAAGTCAAACATATCTAAAAGCAACAAGTCTACACGGGTCTCAAGACCCCCAATCACTACAACACACAAACGATGGGCTCGATCGACTACTATAGAGTCACCCACCGGTGTAAACACATATATAGGAACACCCAATGCATCACTAGGCATGGCCAAGCATGGTGCGAAATAAGATGAAACATATAAATGCGTAGACCCTGGATCAAATAGTATCAAAGCATCTCGATCACAAACCAGAACCGTACATGTGATGACTACATCTGAAGCCTCAGCCTCGGGCCTGGCCTGAAGAGCATAACAATAGGGCTGGGCCCCGCCATCTCGAACCATATCCCTAGGTTGATTTGCTGCTAGCTGACCTCCACCCTTGGCAGTTTGAGCTCCACCTCTATGACCTCTACCTCCACATCTAGTACCTCTACCCCCGCCTCTAGCTGGCGGGGCTGGCTGTGGAGCACCTGGTGCCTAAACCATGGCACGAGAACCTTGGTGCTGAGAAATGCTCGGTGCTCGAGGGCAAAATCTGACAATATGACCTGTGTCACCACAAGTGTAACAAGCCCTCGGCTGCTGAGTCTGCTGTCCCCATCAACGTGAATGGCCTCCACGAAAACTCTGAAGCGGTGGCGCACTGATAGGAGCTGGCGGTGCACTAAATGGCTGCTGATCAGAATAATGCCCACAGAAACCACAATCACCTAGGGCACCCTGAGAAACCTGGAGGGCTGACAGGAAAGGCCTGGAAGGCTGACCCCTATCATATGAATCTCTGCCTCCAGATGAGGCACCACTGAATCGGCCTAACTGACGGGGTCTCTTGTCTGCTATATGACCACCCCCTATGGAAATACCATCTCGATCCTCCGGGCCACATTGGCTGCCTCCTGAAAAGTAATATCACTCCCCACCTCTCTATCCCTCTGGAGATGAATAGGCTGGATGAGTCCATTAATAAATTGTCTCACTCTCTCCCTCTCAGTGGGGAGTATGACAGTAGCATGGCAAGCCAACTCAATAAACCTGGTCTCGTACTGGGTGACTGATATGGATCCCTGATGGAGATGCTCGAACTACCTCCGGTAGGCCTCACGCTGCGTGATAGGGAGAAACTTCTCCAGAAACAACACTGAAAACTGATCCCATGTTAAGGCTGGAGACCCTGCTGGTCTAGCTAAACAGAAATCCCTCCACCAAGTCTTGGCGGATCTAGATAGGCGAAATGTAGCGAAATCAACTCCATTGGACTCAACAATACCCATGTTTCGAAGAACCTCGTGGCAGCTATCCAAATAATCCTGAGGATCCTCGGTGGGTGCACTGCTGAAAGTAGTAGTGAAGAGCTTGGTGAACCTGTCCAGCCTCCACAAAGCATCCGTGGACATAGCCGCTCCATCACCGGCCTGTTCAACTACTCCCGGCTGAACTGCCATAGCTGGCTGAACCATTGGAATCTGACCCTGGGAGCTACCTGCTCCGGAGTATGTGTAGCAGGAGTCTGGGCTCCTCCTCCAGCCTGAGAAGTGGCTGGTGCTACAGGAAGCAATCCTGCTCGGGTGACACTCTCCATGAGGCCCACCAATCGGACCAGAGCATCCTAAAGAACTGGGGTAGCAATAAACCCCTTTGGGACCTGAGCTGGGCCTACCGGAACTGTTGCGGCTGGGGCCGGAACCTCCTCGTCAAAGTCAACATGAGGCTCTGCCACTGGTGCTGCTGCTCGGGGCTGAGCTCTGCCCTTACCTCGGCACCTAGAATGGCCTTGTCCTCTGCCGCTAGCGGGAGCTGCCTTGGACTCGGACTGTTGATCGAAAGATGAGGAAGTGCATGTTCTCGCCATCTGCAAAAGAACAGAGTAGAAATTCAATTAGCTTGTAGAAGCTAGGCAAGCCAAACTTGATTACTTTTTCATTAATATACAAATCCTTTTAATGATTCTTCGACAATAATATATAAACAATGAAATTCAACAATGATAAGCGAAAGTCTTAGCATTAAATAAAACTGAATAACAAAGCGGAAAGTTCAACAAATCCTCTATCCAAGACTGGTGTCACAATACTCACGAACTGCTAAGAATACTAAATACAACGTCTGAAAGAAAACATAAACTGTTTTTCTCGAACATAATGAGATAACAGACTAAAAGAGAGGATAAGGGAGACGCCGGGCCTACGGACGCCTGCAAGGCTACCTCGGGTATCACTGGACTGAAGGCCTACTGCTGCACTAATGTTGCTGCTACTGCTGCTCGAAACCTGGATCTACGCAAAATAGCACAGAGTGTAGTATTAGCACAACCGACCTCATGTGCTGGTAAGTGTCTAGCCTAATCCCGGCGAAGTAGTGACGAGGCTAGACCAGACTACCACATAAACCTGTGCAGTTTCATATATATACAGCGGAATCGAAATGCAAAACAGATAAACAATATGGGAGGGGAAGCATGCTGTGGGGAGTATAAAAATTTCCAAATAAGAGTCGTCCAGTAACAAAAGAAAACAACACAACTCAATAGTATGTAATGAAACAGAAATCAACAAGTGCACGACATCACCCTTCATGCTTTTAGTCTCATACTAACCAAGTAATAAAATGTGCACGGAATCACCCTTCGTGCTTTTACTCTCATTCCTCACATATATCAATAGAATCGGCACGGAATGGTACATCGTGCGGCACGGCATCACCCTTAGTGCTTTAACACTGTTTTCGCATAATAAGCGAACATGTCATGGCATCACCTTTCGTGCTTCACACTCTTTCCTTACCATAATCAAACAATGCACAGAATCACCCTTCGTGCATTAACACTCTTCCTCACCCAAACAACAATCACAAACAAAGGCAAAGGAATAAATAAAAAATGATGGAAATCTCGGCAAGGGAACACAAACAAGAAATTTAAAAACTCGGAAAGGGTACAACATCAAAAATCTCAACATCCCGGCAAGGGAAAATATTCAATAATCAACAACGCCCCGGCAAGGAACAAATCATTAACTTTTTACCTTTCGTTCATTTTCATATCATAGTTCACATTATCACTTGAGTCAACGCTCCAAAGATTTACTTGTCTCATATTCCTTCACAATTGTATTTCAACTCGAGCCAACGCTCCATGAATTTCAAAGGTCACGATTTCTTTCACAAGATCTTTACAACACATAGAAGCCATCAATTAAGCATGGAAGATATCACAAAATTCCAACTATTCGCAAGATATCCTGCTAGGTTTTCTCCAATTCGCTCGAATCTAGCCACAAATTACTTAATTGCTTTAATAAACATTAAATGAATCAATTTGAATGCATAAAAATGAATTTCCCAAAGTTTTTTCCAAAAATTCAAAAAAATCGCCCCCGGGCCCACGTGGTCAAAACTCAAAGTTCGAACCAAAACATGATTACCCATTCCCCCACAAACTCAAATATGTAATTAATTTTGATATCAGATCTCAAATTGAGGTCCAAATCCCCAATTTTTAGAAAACCTAGGTTCTACCCAAAACCCCCAATTTCACCCATGAAAATCATTGATTTTAAGTGGAAAATTTATTAAATGGTGTTAATGATTGAAAGAAATGAGTAGAAATTGACTTACAAATGATTTGGGATGAAACTTGTTCGTGAAAAATCGCCCAAAGGAGTTGTGTTTTGAAAATAGGGTGAAAAATGACTTAAAATCGACTAAGTATAATACTTGCAGGTTGCAGTTGCCGCATTTGCAAATATGGACTCGCATTTGCGGAACCTGTACTTCGCATTTGCGAAGAATGATATCGCATTTGCGATCCTACTCAGGCCTGGGCTGGTTTTGCATTTTCAAATGCGAAGCCTGCAGGCCTGGTCACACCAGATTCTTTTTAAAGTTTAAAATGCACTCCAAGGCCTATCCAAAACTCATCCGAACCCTCGGGGCTCCAAACCAAATATGCACACAATCTCAAAAACATCCTACAAACCTATTTGTGCCATCAAATCGCCAAAATAACATCATATACATCGAATTAAACCTCAAAATTCATAATTTCTTCCAAGTTTTCATAAAGCATAAATTTTCCGTTTTAAGTCTGAAACACTTTTTTAACCAAATTTTGCAGAAAGTGCTTAAATCACATATAAGACCTGTACCGGGCGCCGGAACCAAAATACGAGTTCGATACCAATACGTTCTAATCAAATTTCATTTTAAATTCCCTTAAATATTTTCAGAAAATAATTTCACACAAAAATTCATTTCTCTGGCTCTAGACCACGGAATTTGATTCCGGGCATACGCCCGAGTCCCATATTTCTCTACGGATCCTCCGGGACCGTCAAATTACGGGTCCAGGTCTGTTTACCCAAAATGTTGACTGAAGTCAAATTTATTCATATTAATATCAAAATTTAGCATTATTCACACAGAATTCATATTTAAGCTTTTTGGCTACGTGCCCGAACTGCGTACGCAAATCGAGGCAACCCTAAATGAGGTTTTCAAGGCCTCGAAAGCATAGAAAGAGTAAGGAAATAAGAGATGACCCTTTGGGTCGTCACAAGTACATATCAAATTGAAGATATACGAGTCTAGTTTCTAATGCATCAAACCGTTCGTCGATACGACATCGGACTAGAGAGATATTTGTATTTTGGCGAGACTGCACAAGCAGCTCCCATGGGACCCACAAAGTCGGTTTAAACTTCAGCTTGTATTTCAGTCATTTATATGTCGTTTTAACTCAGTTTTCTCACCCATAACAGTTCCTAAACCCTCTTAAATGCTCTCCAAAGCTTCCTCCATGATTCTAGGGTGAAAACATAAGATAAAAACATGAATCCAATGCGAGATATCTCATGGTGCTTGCTAGATCGTAGTTCTTCATCTTATGGCTATTTTGGAGGGTTCTTCAAGGGTAAGTAACTTCAGATTTCATATTTTTCTTTATATTTAAGATAAGAATCAGTCCCTCCTTCGTATATATTAGATTTTCAAGGTGAAATATAAAAATTTACACACCAACTTGAACACAAAGGTTGATTCAAGAAGAGAATACAACTCCTATAGTGTTGTGGTGTGATTGAGGGTTGTTGTGAGCTACACCAACTGAGGATTTCAAGCTGTATCTACTGTCTAAGGTATGTAAATCATGTTCTTGGCTGTGCTTAAGGTCAATCATGTGTTGGTTGAGTTATTTGAGTGAAAATCAACAAGATGGTAATTGACATGGCACAAGGAATCATATCTTTTCCTTGTGGGCTGTGTTGAGGCTATATATATGGGTTTTTGCGGTTGAAAATTGTTATAAATAATTTTATTATGTTGTGGCTGCTGTTTTTAAGCTTATCTATGTTCTAATTCAGTGGATGGAAGAAAATAACATGAAAAATAAGATGTTGACAGTAAAGGTTAAGGTGTTAGGCATGTGGACTATATTTGAAGATTATGCTTATGATGTTTTGTGTTGAAAGTGATATGGTAAGCATAAGTATGATATTATATATGTTTTAGGAAGATTCATGGAAACGTAATTGGATTCAAACCATATTTTATTAATCGTAAATCGAGCTTGCCGCTCAAAATGGTTGTTGAACTAATCGGAGAGCTTATTGTGAATTATATTATTGTTGTTTGGGTTGTCTGGTGACTTTTGGTAACATGTGGGATTTAGTACAAATAGGGGAGATGCTGTCCATTTTCTTGTAGAATATTGATTTCTAAATATGAGAGTTACAACGCTTATATGATGACGGGGAAGTCGATTTTCTCATTGTAGACATAAAAAGATCATATTGAGCTTGCTTGACAATTGGATAGAAGATTCCAAGTATGTTAAGGCACTTCCTTCTTTCTTTTAGCATGATCTAAAGTGAAATGAATATGCTATTTCATAATAGATCTACTCCTAGTTACCCATGTTGTTCTTTCCTTATAAAGTTATTCTAAGCAAGTATGTAATATCCTTGAATCCTACTGAGGTTCATATTGATGGTATGGATGTACATAATTTTAATCGAAGGTGCAACGACCTTAAGTCACTCTAAAAGGTTTAGAACGTAATTTTATAAGTCCAACATGCATTATATATATCATATATTTTACTCTACCGAGACGCGTTATGGCCGGGTACGACACCTATTGTGCAATCATTGATCAGTTCAATTTACCGAGCTCCACGTGGTCGGGTAATATTCTACCAAGCCTTATAATGGCCGGATACATTTTTACCGAGTCCTCTTTGAGGTCGGGTACGATATGATGATGATGTTGTCCACAGAGGCGTATATTTTTAAAAGTTTATGTATATATACATATTATGCATTTCATGTCAGTAGCCCCCAGAGGCACTCAGATATTACAGGTTGTATCTCCTCTATCTCACTTTACATTACTATTTTTATTTATGTATTCCTGTCTTACATACTCAGTACTTTATTCGTACGGACATTCATTTTTCCTGGGACGCTGCGTTTCATGCCCACAGGTCTTGATAGACAAGTTGATAGTCATCCTAGTAGGCTATCAGCTCAGCAAAAGGTGTTGGTGCACTCCACTTGTTCCGGAGTTACCTATTTGGTTAGTATGATTTGGACATGTATTGATTAGTATGGCGGGGCCCTGTCCCGAACTTTATGATATGTATGTACTCGAGGCTTGTAGATAGATGTCATGTATATAAAATATTGTATGGCCTTGTCGGCCTATGTTCAGTGTACGAGTGTTTGTTTTGGTCTTATAAGACCGTATGTTACATGTATAAATTTATATTACATGTTGGATTGTCCTATGTCAAGTATTCCCTTATGTTTTATTCTTGTTATCTCATGACGGCCTTTCTGGATCATTTACCCATGATAGTATGATATCAAAGATATGTTACGTTAGTACTCGGTTGTGTAAGGCACCAGGTTCCTGTCGTGACCCTTCGGTTTAGGTCGGGACAAACTTGGCATCAGAGCAATTCTGTCGTAGGGAGTCTACAAGCCGTGTCTAGTAGATCATTGTTTATAGATGTGTTATGCACCACATTATATAAAGAGAAAGCTACAAGGCATTTAGGAGTTTGTTACCCTTCTTTCAAATCCACATCATGCTATATAGCTGAGCCATAAGAGTTCGAGCCAAGACTTATGTTTGATAATTATAGAGGTGCTTGCAATCTGAAAAAGCATTGCTAGCAGATGGCTAATAAAGCAGAAGGTAAGGGCACTAGTAAAGAGAGAATTCTTGACAATGTGGCCCGGTTTTGAGGCCCTATCAGATCTGGCATACTAGATGTGCGGATTTCATACTTAAGACCATAAGATGGTAATATCTAATATACCCCGTGAATAGTAGGCCATGGGAGTATTAGAAAGTAAAAGTATAAGTTTCAACAGATATCAAAAGGAAGGTGAAAAAAGGTACGAGGTACCAAATTAATGAAGATTATGCAAATTTTTAAGAAGAAGTTATTTGTTTTCATAAATACCCTCCATCTTCTTGATACGTCAATTTCCAATTCTTACATCAACAAGTATTAAATAAATTTTTGAGGCTCTAGTTTTTAATTTTTTGAAATATATCTGCTCATATCTTTCTTGTTTTTTTTTCTTTTCATGATACATTTTCCCTTACCTTTTGTCAATTTTTATGATCTTGAAGTTAGCATTTATTGTTCTGTATTAGAACAAAAACTCTTTCACTTTATTCTTTTGAATTTACATGGGAGGCATTCTGAAAGCGTTATGTCATAAAGTATAAGTCCGATTACTATATGCCAAAATAACATGATTCAACAAACTGAATAGACAAAAAGAAAAAAAATAACGAAACAAGGAACATATGCACTTAGCATTTACACTAGAGTTAAGCTAGTTAATAGACATTAGTTACACAAAAAAATATATAATCCTCGTGCCCACCAGTCTAAACAAAAGAGTATGGACATAACTTGAGGTATCAAAAATATCACTACAATTAAAATTTGAAGTTATTAGTCGACCAAAAACTATCAAACTAGTGCCATCATAAATACACAACTTTAACATACTTCAAAGTTTACCATTGACAATCATGAACATCATTGTTTGGCATTCAAGTTCATCCAACGTAAAAGCAATTCCATCATTTTGACATCTTCGGAGAGAATCATTGTAACTTTATATGTTCTTGTACGGAGTACAACTCAAATGTGGGAGACTCAAGGATGGAATAAATTTCACCACAAATATCGGATTAGTCACGATCCCCAATCTTACAATCAAGGCACCTATTTTTTGTCTTGACTTTCAATAAAGTTTTTCATAACTTCCCTCATACCCTTAAGAAACGTCTCATTAGACTCCACAATCATTTTTTTTGCTTCTCTTTTTTATTAAAATTAGAAGAGGACCTATTAGTGTGCTCACTTTTTTTTACGATTTTGTTGGAATCCAGCATGTTCATTTTCAGATGCTCGACCATCTTCATTTTCAAATGCTCTAGTAAAACTAGGTCCAGCATAAGCATGTTCAGCTTCCCCAGTAGCTATATTAGGACCAATCAATAACATCAACTTTTTCATCATCATCAACATTAATAGGAAATCCCACACTCATTTCATTAGAAAGTCCTGAAGCTCGACTCCTTAGGATATCCTCAGCAGCATCAAGCGGCCTTTTTGCGAACTCTCCCGTCGCTCTATCCTTGCCAATTTTTTTCTCCCAATCCTCAAACATTTTCCATTTCTTAGTATTCATACTTTTTTCTTTTGGATCAATCTAGAAAAAATAAGGAAAGAAACAAAGCAACGACATATGTGTCAGTTATAAACTATGATGCGAACTCAGGAAAATTCCTATATGAAGTAACAATATTCTAATAACTTAAATAAAATAGAAATTACCTTTATAAAGTCATCCCAATGTTCTGGATCGTCAACAATTATGGTTCCATCACTATATTAAAATCCCAGACTACTTCAACTCTGCAATACACTTTTGCTTGAATAAAATCTCTTTCACGCTTTTACTTTAGAATTGACATGTGGTTAAACTTTTAATTGACTCCCAGGATGACATTCATGCAAATAATGCCATAATTCGATCAAGTATCATGGCCTAAAAGTTTCATTATCGGCTCGCCAAACATAATTTTTTTAAACCATGTATAAGAGCACTTTCTTCTGCTGGAGTCCAGATCCTTCGAGAAGAAGGTGTTGATTTTTTTAAATTTTTTTGACGATAACTTTGAAGTTTGTGCCTGGCTATTCATTTTATCAGTATAATCTTGTGAAATAAATTATTATAAGTATTAGTTATCATCACAAGAAGCATAAGTATCTCTAATATTACTTAGCATCACATAAAAAAAATTCATACATTTTACACATAAAAAAAAGGGATTAAACAGGAAGTATAAAATTATTACAAAAAATAAAAGCTAACTAAACATAAGTTGTATTCACAAAAATTAAAGTAACTATTTCTTATAATCACAAAACACTGAAAGTTGATACACCTTACAATCATACAAAAAACTAAAGAGAAAAATACCCAAACACCACAAAATATAATACAAGCATGGAACGTTTTGAAATGATCAATTGTTTAGACTTGCATTCCACATTGATCGAGCCAACTCATCCCTTCATGTGGTCCACTCCTCAGATGATTCAACAACATTAATGTTGTCATGTTGATTCTCCACTTCTTCTTCCATATCAATGTCTAAGGGATCCACTTCCATCTCTCTACAAATAAAGTTGTGCATCAAACAACAAGCACTATGACCATGTTATAAATTTTAACTGAGAACCACGAAGAGCTACTAAGAATTTTCCAACGCCCTATCAAGAGACCAAATGCTCTTTCGATAACATTACAAGCCCTAGCATGCTTTATATTAAAAAGCTCTTCTCGACATTGAGGTGGCGGATTGTCACCTTGCCAATCTTTTAACCAATATCTAGACCCTCTGTAATGTGAAAGAAAACCATTTCCCTTTGTATATCCATTATCCTCCATCGCACAAATAATAATTTCCTATAATATAAACATAAAGTTTAAGTACTTTTATATAGCATTTTTTTTATGATATAATTTGAGTGTATAAGCATATGTATGGCATACCCTCAAGGATTTTTAAACCATTCGTTTGCACTATAGAATCTCGTTATACATGATCATTGGCAGCTGATCTTTCCCAACCAGGTTATACATAAGTAAAATTAAGATTTCTATCACAAACTCCAGTACATTAGTTTCTATTTCTCTCTTTCTTATCATGTATCTCGATTTGTACTCGGATGGAACTCTAATTTGAATGCAAGTACCATCTAGTGCACCTAGACATTCCTATAAAATCAATTATACATTACCTCAAACTATTAATTTCTTTTCGTATGATTATATTTTTTTAGTTTAAATAAATTAATAGTTACTCAAATAAAATTTCACATAGCTTAAACCATCTACATAGATCTTCAATCTCATCTTCAAGCACTGGTTTAGGATTAAAAGTAACAATGGAGCTAGTCTGAGAATAATTCTCAAGAATTCATTGAAAGCTTGACTTACACTCCAACCCGATCTAGCATAGTCAACCTTAATGGATCTATTTTTCTCGTGATAAACCAAGATATTTAAGAATATTGCTAACTTTATACTACTTGACATATTTTTACTATCAGTCAAACCTCCAATTTTCTTAGTTAAGAGAACTAAAGTGTGAAAGGAATTTCTATCCATTCTTAACTTAGAAATTCGTACACTCATATGGTACCTAATCACACGCCTATTCTACGTTGTCTTCTTATAAAAATAATAACAACAACAACAACAACAACAACAATAATAACAACAACAACAACAACATATCCATTAAAATCCTACTAGTGGGGTCTTGGAAAAGTAGAGTGTACGCAGACCTTACCCCTACCCTGAAAATAGTAGATAGGCTATTTCCAGGATACTCTCGGCTCAACAGGAAAGGCAATGATATCAGAAAATACGTTGTCTTCTTATAAAATGACCATACATATTCATGAAAAAAATATAAAGACAACAAGAAATTGTTGGCACAATATCTCCTCAAGGGTAATAACGCATTAAATATCATACATTATAAGAAAACTTAATTTTGCCATAATAAAAATAAAAAGAATTAATATACAAAAAATTTCAGTTAGAAAAAGGAATCTATGAGCAAAAGTTTATAATTTTCAAGCACATAAAGAGAAACAAATGAACCCAACGAATATTTTGAAAGAGGCTAAACTAAGATTTCATCATCAACATAAAGAGACAAGGGCTAATAAATGGCGGAGGACAATCCATAAATGTGATTTTCACATATTGCAGCTCTTTCATATATTTCAGCTCTTTCGGCACTACATATTGAGTTTGAAAGGCTATGATTTTCCTCAATTATTTTCTAAATAAAATTCAATTAAACAATTATGTAGCATTCATAAATGAGTTCAGATTTTTACTATTTTGGAAGAGAAGAGGGTTGTACCCAAATTATGCAACAGAGAACTTATAAATGATAACAACTTAATAAGAAAGAATAAGAGAAATAGGTTTTGATAGAAGTTTTAACTTTGTGAGAAAAGTAAAATGGAAAATAATGTCAAAGATGTTCTTCAATCACTACAACATAGCTTCTCCATCCAAAGAAGATAAGAAATCTTCCCCAAGAGCAGAGAAATTCTTAGCGGCGTTTGTGATGATCCGGCCCGTTGTCATGTGAGTTGCCGTCCCTTTTTCCCCATCTTATATTTCTATATGCTTCATTATCGGTATTTGGGGTGATCGAGTTAAATTAGATTGGATTTAGATGGAAATGAGACACTTAATCTCTTTAAGGAAGGCTTATTTTGGAAAAGTTAACCGGATATTGACTATTGAGTTAGAGGGCTCGGATGTAATTTCCGGTGATTTGGTTAGCTTCGGGGGATTATTTTTGACTTAGAAGTGCGATCGAAATTGATTTTGGAGGTCCGGTGTAGAATTAGGCTTGAATTGGCGAAGTAAGTATTTTGGCGAATTCCGGTTGGTAGGTGAGATTTTGATCTGGGGGTTGGAATGGAATTCCGAGAGTTGCAGTAGCTTCATTAGGTGATTTTGGATGTGTGTGCAAAATTTCAGATCATTCGGAGGTGTTTTGGTCGGGTTTTTGATCAAATGCGTATTTTGAAAGTTTTTAAGAAACTTAGACTTGAAGCCGATGTAATTTGATGGTTTTGGTGTTATTTGTAGTGTTTTGATGATTGGAGCAAGTTTGAATGATGTTTTAGGATGGGTTGGCACTTTTGGTTGAGGTCCCAGGGGCCTCGGGTGATTTTGGATGGCTAACGGGATGAAATTTGGAGTTGAGAAATTACAGGTTTTGGCTGGCATCAGGTATTTCCGCATCTGCGGAAAGGAACCGCAGATGCGGAGTCGCAGGTGCGGAGGTTATAGCGTAGGTGCAGTTCTGGGCAATGGATGGAAGAGTCGCAGATGCGGAAGGGAAGACGTATCTGGGAGACCACAGATGTGGTAGTTGATCGCAGGTGCAGAAGGAATAGGGTCAGGCGTTTCCGCAGAAGCGGAAGAGTATCCGCATATGCGGGTCCGCAAATGCGGAAGTGTGACTGCAGAAGCAGTTTGGGATTTTAAATGAGGATTCGGAGAAATGGAAAAGGACCGCAGGTGCGGTAGTCGCAGAAGCGAAATAGGGACCACAGAAGCGGAAATCCCTGTAACCAGAAGGGTTTTTAATGTTCATTTTGTTCCGTGAAGCTTAGTCTATTTCTACCATTTTTAAGCAAGCTTGAGAGATCTTGGACGGAATTGAAGGGGGATTTAGACTAGGTGTGATTGGAGGTAAGTTCCTTGGCCTAAATACATCAAATTTTGATAGATTTAACATGGAAATTTGTTGAAATTCATCAAAAGAGGGTAAAGCTAGGGCTTGGGAATTTGGTGATTTGAAAATGGAATTTGAAGGGCCAAATGGACTCCGATTTTGGTAAATTTGATATGTATAGACTCGTGGCGAGATAAGAAATCCGGTGATATGAATTTTCTGATTTTTCAAGAAGTGGGTCCGAGGCTCGGGTTTTGCCAACTTCGTAATTTTCGATATTTTTCGAGTCTTTTCGATTGGGTTGTATTCCCTTAGCCTATTGTAACATATTCCTTGTAGTTTTGATCAGATTCGATGCTCGAGGAGGTTGATTTGCGAGGCAAGGGCAGAGCGAGCTAGGATTTCGGTCGGCTTGAGGTGAGTAATGGTTATAAAGGATGTTCTGAGGGTTTGAAACCCCGGATTTGCACAGCGTGATGCTACGTTGAGATGAGAAACACGCTGTATGATGAGCGTGGGGGTCTGTTACTGCTAGGGATTCGGAATCGGTCCATCCCGATTGATGAATCTACCGTATTTTTGACTGAAACTTAAATAATATCATTATATTCTGGGCTAGTTGCAATGTTTAGGGCATTGTGCCGATTTGTAAAAATCTTAGGGGGTATTTGCACTGGTTGACCTCACTTTACTTGTCGAAATCATACCTCAGTCGTGTTCTTAACTGTTAAACATAATATGAACCGGCTTTAGAAATTGGTAAATCCTAATGAGAATAACCTGGGGTTGGAAATCCTGTCTTAGCTGAGTGTGCCCAAGAGGCCAAGTCTATATTGACTGAGAGGGGTCGAGGACCCCCATAGTGAGGGTATTTGATGTATACCGGATCGGGTTGCACGCCGCAGCAATATATATATACATATATGGATCGGACTACACGCTGTAGTAGTATATTATATGGATAGGACTGCATGCCGCGGTAGTATATTATATGGATCGGACAGCGCGCCGCAGTAGTATATTATATTGATCGGACTGCACGCCGCAGTAGTATAGCGCTTGGGCTGTAGGAGCCCCTCCGGAGTCTGCACATCCCCAGTGAACGCAGTCGACTATTATTATTGGAATGGGCTGCACGCCGCAGCAGTGTGTGTGTGTATATATATATATATATATATATATATATATATATATATATATATATA
>MU682719.1:54685-66629 GCA_026770625.1 Nicotiana glauca
TTACGAGTTTTCTTTTCGTCAGTCGTTATTTATTGCTATTACTCACTGAGTCGGAGTACTCACTTTACTCCCTGCACCATGTGTGCAGATACAGGTATCCCGGAGGCATAGTTTGAGCTTTCTGCTGTTGTTCAGCTTATTTCTGGAGTTATCGAGGTAGCTGCATGGTGTCTGCAGGACCCGATTTCTTCCCTTATCCTCTTTACTTTTCCGCATTCTAGAATATTTTATGTATAGGCTGCTACTCAGATTTGTATTAGAGGCTCCCGACTCGTGACACCAGATCGGTGGGATTGTATTGGCATATTCTTGGTTTCCGCAGTTTTTTTATCTACGGTTGCAGAGTTAAACTTATGTTAATTGGCATTTAATCCTATTAATTGGTTATAAATTTTATCAAAGAGATTGAGAGTAACGAAATGGTCGGGCTTGCCTAGCATTGTGTTGGGCGCCATCACGACCGGAGTTGGGGTCGTGACAGCGCTGCTTTACCAATGTTGGGTAAAAATGGGAAAAGTGATGTAGAAAAAGGGTTTGAGGACCTTAGGCCTATTTTTGTGAATTTTACTATTTTGTCTTGGGTTAATAGGATTAATTATCCCACTCCCTACAAGGTATAAGTTATCCCGGGATAACTTATACATATTTCATAACCAAATAAGGTGGTATTAAATTTTTATCCCAGCACTATTTTTACTTATCCCTCATATCAAACGACCCCTAAGAGTATGAGTGTACTATACTATCATTTGATGGCCATGACAACAACTTATCAAATAAACCTTGATTAATACTATTATCACAAGAAAACATCAGTTCACGATTATCCTTAACAAATTTTTGTACTTTAAAAGTGATTAATAATAGCATCGTTATTTATATAAAATCAACCTCAAAAATAAATGAAAAAACTAAAGAAAAATATAAAGGAAAAAATAATTAAAAAAATGGTTAGAGGGTGACTGATGTTCGTAAAAATGTTAGGGACAAAAAAGGGGTAAGGAGAAGATGCAAATTTTAATTTTTTAGAAATCGAAAAAGAGAAGACAAATTATAAAAGAGAAACAAAAAAGGGGGATAAACTTATAAGGGCAGGGCATTCAAACCCTTAACCTGGATAATCAAAGGGGCACACGACCACCAATGGACCAAAGTGATGTGCTGAGCATGGGTTCACCCAGATATATTTAATTATTTTACCATAAAAATTTACATTGATACACACAATTTAGGGACGGGAGCATGGTTTCATGTGAACTCATCCCCCTCCATGTAAATTCACCCATGAATGTGGGATAACAACCCGATATTACAACAACAACAACAATAATAACATATCTAGTATTATCTCACACCGTGGGGTTTAGGGAGGGAGTTTATATGCAGATCTTACCCCTACCTTGTGAGGAGAGAGGGGATGTTTCCAATTGACTCAGCTCAGGATACAATATGACAAGTGAGAAGTACTAGCATTTTTTTTTTTGGAATCCCAAGAAAATCTGCAGTCGCTACAGCCTGTGCCCTTCGGGTGAGCACTCTGTGTGCATTGGATAAACTCTCATTGTGTAATGGCCTGCAAACTAGACAGGGGATGTATAGGCAAGATCTGTGCGACAGGCTCAACCTAGAAAGTATTGAGGGGGGATCGATCTTAGATCATCTGTATGGATGACTGCCCTCCAAAACCAACTGGGTCATCCCAAAGGGCCCCAAGATTATTAATCTTTTCTAAGAATGATCAAAATGGTTCTTGATGTATACAGGTTGGACTATTTTGGTCATTGATATATACCCATTAACTGTAATAGTCTTCAATATATGTAAAAGATGGATTATTTTGATCTCATACCTAGGGCTATCTAAGAGGATGAGAGTACCAGTGCCGGTATCGGTATCGCTTTATACCAGTCCACTTTCGGAATAGAGGTAAAGAATTTGGTTAAAGGGAACAAGGACTAAGAGGGTATCAGAAAAAGCACCGATGTACTGGTAGTATCGATCCGATTGGTACCCTTAAGGTGTCGTATTATTATCTGTTTGGTACTGAACCCGTACACTTAATATTTTTGTAAAGGTAGCCTTTTTTGTACTGTTAATCAGCAGCTATTTTTTACAAAATAGCCGTTGGCAACGACCAAAAATAGCTATTTTTGCCTTCCTAGCCCCCTAACACCCCCTACTCCATAATTTATGTTTTTAAACCTCTAAGTTTGTTCAAATACACTTTGACCCTATTTTAAAACCATAAATTCTCCATTTCATTCTTTTAGTTTTACACAAAATTCTCCTATCTCTCTTTATCTCTAACTGCAATTAATATTCTAGTACTATTATTAAGTTTCATATTTATTTTGTTATACTTATGTTGCTATTTATTGTTATTTTAATTATTTATTATTAAAAATGGATCCTATATTGGTAAAAATAGTATATAACAGATTGACTAAGAGTAATGCTAAGAAGGAGGATCCTCATTATGAAATAAATCCTAACCAGTACCCATTTAGGTATTACATACAAGAAATGTATAATTTTATTTTTTAATATTTTTTTAGAATAACTGTTAGAAATAATATTTGCAATGATGAAGAAAATGAAGACTTGCTGAAATATTGGAAGAGAAGAAACTTTGGCCTTCCAGAAATAATTCAAGAAAACGACGATATTTATAGTGAAGTACTACTATCTACCGGAGACTGCAGGGAAGCAGAAGAACAAGTGCTATCAATGTCAAGCAAAGAACAATAAAATTTATTGAAAAATTTCGTAAATCATAAAATAAAAAAAAATAAGTAACTTTTAAAGTATTGAATATTTTCATCCATTAAAGTTTGTTTGTATTTTAATATACTATTTTTTAAAATTTTAATTCTAAATATCCCTAAGTACCCTTATTGCACCCTTAAATACCCCGTAGGACCAATAGGATACCCGGTACGGTACCTCTAAATGTACCCTTAAATCCCTTGACAACAATCCCCTTAAGGAACCCCCCTGACCGGTACCGCCCTTGTACTCAGTCCCCTTAAGAATCCAATGCCCTCCCTTTAAACAGTCCTACTCATACTGTAAAACTAACAGTGCAGAGTTAAAATATTGTTCAACTTAACGGTGCAATCAATTTGACAACAATGCTTCTAGCTTTGACCCACAAACTCCATTCTTCTTCTTTCTTTACTTACGTTACTACCACTCCTCCTTTTACTTTCTTGGGTTTCTTATCCTCTTCTTCCTCTAGAACAACCTCCTTGTGATTTTCACAAACACAGACAAATACCAAGAATCAAGTGGACAAGATAAAGTTTTATATGTATGAATATAAAACTAATTGGGTGAAAGTTTAACAAGTCCACACCTAAAAAAATAAAGAAAACCACCCCATATCTTTAGGTGCAAGTTGTCTTTTGTGTACAAGAAGATTGAATTGTGTACTTGGTTGAAGGTTAAGTTATTTACAAAGAGTATTAAGGATCAATTCCCACTTAATATATTTTCTGAAACCCTAAACCCTAAACTCACCCAAAACCCTAAACCCCCCGCGCTTGAGAGCTCTGGAGAGGTGATTTGGAGGTGATTTCTCTCGCTGCCTCTCCCATGGCTTCTTTAGCCAGTGGGCGCCTCCTCATGAGGCTGGTCAATCGTCCCTACCATCCCCACAGCCTAAACACCAACCCTAATCCACTCCAAAACTGCCATCTTTATTTATGCATCAATGATGATAGATGCATTCGTCATAGTTTTAGCATTACGGCGCCAGTCTAAGGCTGTTCATAGAGGTAGGTCGTAGAGACGCTCAATTGTTACAACCCAAAGCATTAAATGTGCCTATGCAAATCCTAGCCAAAATACCTATCAAACTAGTCGAGTTTCTACATATGGAGCCTATAATCAAGTGGAAGAAGCAAGAAGTTAAACAATCAATCGTTTAACAAGGTATACAACTGGCAGTTCTTGGAAAATTTTATTATGGAAGCTGGTGATCAATTAATTACGTATAGTCATTCCCATTCAATGTAAACTTAAAGGAGCATGTTCAATAGGTTTAGTCGAAGATAATCATATGTTGATAAGGTTTTATTTAATGGAGGATTATGTTCAACTTCTATCCAAGCATGCATTCCACTTGAAAGCTCAAGGTAAGATGTGGTAGATGAGGTGCACAAAGTGGAATCCATGGTGGAAGCGTGAGGAGGAAACACCTATTGCAGTAACTTGGATCAACTTTCTTGAGTTTCCTCCCAATTTTTTGGTAGGGGATTTGTCTTCTCCTTATCAAGGACATTAGGTAATCCATTACATGTTGGCTTTGACACAAAATGTTACTAGACGTAGTTGTGCAAAGGTGAAGGTTGAGGTAAATTTGTTAGCTAAGCTTCCTCAACGAATTAAAATAGTAGAAGCAGAAGATAAATCTGGGTCTGAGGAATCTAAGTGGATAAAAATTAAATATGATTACATGTCAAAGTATTGCAATACTTGTAAGAAGCAAGGGCATAATGAATTAGATTGCGGGGTAGTTCATCCTGAGTTACATAGGAAGTTTGATGAAGTTGATGAAAGTAGAAAACACAAAGAGTTGGTAGATACTGCAACTAAAACCACCAAGGTGCTCACAAGTGGAAAAGCTCTTGGAAAACCTCTTTCTAATCCTACAAAGCAAGAATGGATGCAAAAAAGACGGAAAAAATATCAAAGAGATATCACATTATTGATAATGCAAAAGAGAAAGAGGATGGAAAATGGAAGGGAAAGGCTAATGAAGAAGTAGTAGCAACTAAGAACAAATTTGATGCATTAGAGGTTGAAAAATGATGATCACTGATGGAAAAGGAAATGATAATGTCAAGGAAAAGGAGAAGAAACAGCTGGAGAATGAATCCAAGAAGGACAAGGAGAAGAAGCAGTTGAGGAATGCTGACAATTCCAGCTCCAATCCAAGTAAAGATGGGATTACTATAACGGCTAATTATGGTAATGCTAATCCTATTACTACAGGGATTAGGGTGGAGGAAAGTAAGGAACATGGTATTGAAAATCCGGCAAGGGAAAAGAGCCCTAAGTCTAATGGTGCTAGGATCGGAGATTTAGCTACTAAAGAAAGGACAGTTGACCGGGTACAAAGAAGATTTGGCACATAAAAGGAGTCACTCGATGTTACGCCTAACCATTAATATCAGAAAATTCCATCTCAAACTTTAGAGGAGTCACCAAAGATAATTGAATTAACTGGAACAACAAAGAAGAGGAGTATAATATGGAGTGATGAGGTCTAAAGATCAAATGAGCAATACACAAGAAACTCGGGCAGGCAAAGCTAGCACTACTACTACTATAAACCCTAGTTTGCAAAAAAACTAGGGTTGAGGATATGGAAGAAGCTAAGCAAAAGCAGGCTAATCAACCAATTGGAGGTCATAAAGGATCACTAGAACAAGCTAAAATCACTAGTGGATCATCTATTAAGGCATCTGGGAAGAAGAACACCAACAGAATAGTAAATTTTGGAGGAACTGTTCAGGTTTTTGACAATTCTGGAGGTGGTCCAGTGGATATTTTGGGTGATGATTAGGTTGGTAATGATAATATGGAGGTCTTTAAGGATACATTGAGGTCAAACCATCAAAAAGCTGATGGCAAGACCTCTAATATTAATAGAACAGTAACTTCTGCACAGGTTGCTATAGTAAACCCTAACTTGGGTTTTGTTTATGATCTTTAATTAAGGGTGATGAAGGAGTAATTGGGATATTTAGATCATAATTCTAGTGGTTTAAAGGAGGAAAACATGATGACTCAAGGCCTGAATGAACAGGCTATAGTACCAAAGGTAACATGAGACAATGAACCACATCCAATGGCATGTGCATCAGGAACTGGGCAGACCATGTAACTTCAGCTCAATGTACCTTTGAAGACACCTCTTCATACCTTACATAACCTTGTGACACATAATGTGATGCAATTGGAGATTCAGAAAGCTCTAATGGAACAACAACAATTTGAGGAAGCATGAGATAATGAGTCTACTGCTGGAAATTTCAAAAAAGTGGCAAGAGAGGCTGACTTATCTCCTAGAGCTAGTTTTAAGGGAGGAAATAAAAGCATGAAGCAAGCACAAAATAAAGAAGCACCTCAACCAACAAGAGTTTTGCCTAGGAGGGCAGTTTCACAAGCTAAATGATGATCAAGACTTCGATATGGAACATAAAGTATATAAATACACAATTGGTCTTTCCTAAGGTGACCAACATGCAAAGGGGCCTAATTTCTTTGTCATTGCATTGATGGAACCATTTCATAATGCAAGCCATATACAAAGGTATAGAAGAAAACTGAATATGGAAGCTACATTTTCAAATATCAATGGGAAGATATGGTTGTTTTTTATGCTATCGTGGAATGGGAATTGGTTATTGAAACTAAGCAGCAAGTGACTATTCAATTATTTCACCATGACACTGAACAACATGTTATGATGAATTTTGTGTATGCAAAATGTTTAGCACTAGAGAGGCTAGAGTTGTGGAATAGCTTGTATTATCTTTCAAGTGATATGGAGTTGCCTTAGATAGTAGGTGGGGATTTCAATGTGGTACTACATAAAGATGAGAAGATTGGAGGCCTACTTGTATATCCTCCTGAATATGAGGGCTTTGTATTTTGTGTAAATTCTAGCGGGCTGTTTGATCTAGGGTATAAAGAAAGTCATTTTAATTGGTGGAATGAGAGACCAAATGATGAGTGTATTTTTAAAAGATTGGATATGATCTTTGTGAAACTTCCTTTTAAAATCGGTTTCCTAAAATTGAAGTAGAACATCTTATTAGAACTAGATTGGATCATGCACCTTTACTCGTGACTTGTGGAGAGCAGTCTATAAATTTTGCCAAGCCATTCGGGTTCTTGAACTTTTGGACCAAACATGCTACTTTCTAGGAGGTGGTGAGATAGAATTGGAATGCGGACTTCATTGGAGATCCATTTCTTATATTCAAACACAAACTAAAGAAGGCGAAGTCAACATTGTCTAGGTGGAGTAAAGATACATTTGGCGATATATTTAAACAATTAGAAATATTGGAAAATATTGTAAAGGTAAAGGAATGGTTGTTTGAGGAGGAGCCTAATATAGAGAATATAATAGTTCTTCAGAAAGATCACGTAGAGTTGAAGAAATACTTGAGTATTGAGGAGCAATACTGGAAACAAAAAGCTGGGATGACATGGTTTGCTGAGGGTAATAGAAATACTAGTTTATTTCACAATCATGTCAATGGCAAGAGGAAGATGTTGCAATTGAAAAGGATTTAGAATGGAGATGGGAACTGGCTAAGATCATGAACAAATGGCCAATATTGCAGTTGAGTTCTATCAAAGACAGTTCACTAAAGAGGGTGATCCTATGGATTTTTCTAGGCTTGTTAATGTGCCAGCTATGGTTACTATAGAGCAGAACTTGAAGCTATGTAGATATCCAACACTTGAGAAAGTTAAGGGGGCTATTTTTTTAGCTTAATGGTTATAATGGTAGTGGTCCTGATGGATTCACTTGTTAATTTTGTCAAGAATGATGGGAGATTATTTGTTATGACATACAGAGTATGGTACTATCACTTTTATGGAGGTGCACATTGTCAAAGTCCATCACATATACCAACTTGGTGTTGTTGCCAAAGAAGTCAAGGGTCCAAACATTCTCAGACTTAAGGCCTATAAGTTTGAGTAACTTCATCAACAAGGTGTTGTCTAGAGTGCTACATCATAGATTGGAAAAGTTATTGACCTCTCTTATCTCTCCTAATAAGGTTGGCTTTGTGAAGGGTAGGAGCATCTTTGAGAACATAGTTCTTAAACAGGAACTTGTCACTGACATAAGGTTGAGAGGTAAGACTGCTAATGTCGTTATTAAGCTTGACATGGAAAAGTCTTATGATTGGTATCTTGGAATTATTTGTTGAATATTCTAAGGAGAATGGGGTTTGTATAACACTTCATTAACATGGTATAGAATTTGTTGTCTAACGATTGGTATTCAGTTTTGGTGAATAGGCAATCCTCAGGTTTCTTCTAGTCTACTAGGGGAGTGAAATAAGGAGATCCATTGTCTAATTCCTTGTTTATCTTGTCATCCAAGGTTCTATCTGGGTCCACGAACTATCTATTTAAAGACAAGTCATTTGTAGGATTTGGAATGCCTAAGTGGACTGATCTGTTGAACCATTTGGCATATGCTGATGACACCATTATATTTACCTCAGCTCATCCTAATTCATTGAGTAAGGAGATGGCAGTATTGGAAAGATATGAGCAGGTTTCAGGCCAGTTGATCAATAAGGCCAAGAGTTCATACTATATGCATGCTAATATAGCAAATGTATTGTTCCAAGTAGTTGATGATACCACAGGTTTTTCTAGAGGAGAGTTTTCTTTAACTTACTTGGGATGCCCTATTGTCACACCTCCTTTTTCGCTACTACATCCCGTGAAGGGTATAATAAAAGGAGTTTTTCCAATTAAAGGACAATCGAAACGGAATTCGTTTTATTTAAGATTCAGAGTCGCCACTTAGGAGATTTATGGTATCCCAAGTCACCGGTTTGAATCCCGAATCGAGGAAAGGGTTTGACTTTGTTTAACAGTCGCGAACCAGAAATTCGGGTAAGGAATTCTGTTAACCCGGAAGAAGGTGTTAGGCATTCCCGGATTCCGTGGTTCTAGCACGGTCGCTCAACTGTTGTATTTGATTTTTATCTGATTTCACAACATGTTCTAACCTATGTGACTTTTATTATTAACCCGCTTTATTATATATTTATTTTTTAATCTATTTTTAATAAGAATTGCAACGTCGTGAAAATGCATCGCGGACTACGTCGCACCAGTGCACCCGTGATTGTCAACACATTTCAACTTCGCTGAGATTTGGATTTGGGTCACATAAATGTGCACCAATATTTAGGAAGGTAATATTATTAAAATACGTGCCTAAAGCAATTACGCATTTATTATCTTTAGGGGAAGACAGTGAAATTCGTTAAACGGTCCGCCCGAATTCTAAGTATTTTTATATAGCATTTATTGAGGGGCCCGCAAGTTATGTGTTTTTCTTGGCGAGGCTCATCTCATTTATTATTTAAGGGCAGACTTAAGAGCAACTAGGATTTTCTATTTTTTATTTGTCTCTAATAATAAAGAAATATTCTAACTATTTCCATTAAAAGGCCAAAACCCTCATGACCCACCTTCAAACAATTTAAACCAAGCATGAAGTAAATAAATGGAGTATGTTAAGCATTTTACTTTAAAACACGAAAGGGCCAGCATCTTGGGCCTACTATTGAGGAAATCAGGCCCAAGTATCATATTTAGCAGCTTAAGATCAAGGCTCAAGGATCGAGCCTGGGCAGAAGCGTGAACTCTTGCTTGGACTAATTTTCAAACAGCCCAATCGATTCAGTATCAATTCCTAGTTTTGCAATTATGTTATACCTTAACCTCAAATTATAAAATTCACATTCTTCATCTATTTATTTGTCTTGCTTATTATTGTTAATGAATATTAAAAGAAGACCCGATTTGAAGCTAGTTTGGAGTTAATTCAGATTAATGTCAGCCTACTAACATTTTCGTAATTCCTGATCTAAAGTAGAAGAGACTGTTTGAATTAGCATTAAGACATGAACTAACTTTTATTGATACTGAAATTTGAAACTACATCACACTACACTATACTATACTCGTACATCACACATTAAACTAGCTAGAGGGTTCATATATTCAAAGAGTAAGCTGTATTAATACAAAAGTCCATTGTGAATTTGCACAGTCCGAACCAGCAGAAACTATCTTAATTAACAGTCCAAACACAAACAGATTCAATACAATTCTAACTGACTAAAATTTACTTACACACATCCACACACTATCTACGACCATAACATGTAAGTGATCATAGATTGAGAACTTGACTTCATTTCACTTCAAATTTGGAGTTACACCAGAATGAGTTCAAATAGTGTACCTGGAAATTGAGATAACGAGAAGAAGGGAAGGTCAGCAATAGCAATGAACAAGCAGACGACCAAACACAGCCCAGAAATAAGTTCAATAACCAGGAAGTGTTCGAAATCAACAGGATCAGTAAATCAACTAAACACAGCCTGAATAGAACCCAAATGAACTCGAAATTATACCATAGAACTCAGAAACTTTCCAGCGATTTAGCTCATAAACTAAGGTGAGCAAATTCACAACTACACCTGAAATTAACCTACAAATGCCAATGGAACAGTACTATTTTTGGTTTTTTCGTAGATTTTTCTATTGTTTTTGGATTTTTCAGGGTTCAAATTGCAAAGTGAAATCTGAAGTTGAAAGGAATTTTTGGGAAGGAAATTTGGGAGATTCTCTAAAAAACTTTTTTTTAACAAGTAAATGGACTGCCTATTTATAGATTTAATTTGGAGGGAAATTCAGATTTTAATTTTTACACATTAGTCCCTAACTTATTCCTATTTGACCCCTTATTTTTGACTTGTGCTACAAGTAAGTGCACCTATTTAGCTAAAATCTACACTAGAGTCCATTCTGGAATGTTCTATACCCCTTACAATTCCTGAACTACCCCTACTTCATTTCAGAATTTACTAAACCTGAGTAAACTACCCTTTTCTATGCCCATATTACCCCTGAAATCATGTTGTAATTACTATTAACTCATTTTATATACCCAAAATGCCCCCACTTTACTCTTAGAATTACTGCCTTTAATTCTTTTCTTCTTCTTTGTTTTTATTATTATAGACTAATTATTGTTAACTAATCTAAACAGCTATAACCAATTCACATCCCTAATGAATAAACCTAACTAATATCAGAAATCAGAATCAAATCACCTTCTGTTCTTTAACTAGAATAACATGAACAATTATTAACAAATCAAACAGCAAAAATAGAAGTAAACCAAAATTTAAGCAATGCAATTATCCTAATTGAGTAATCATTGAACGAATTTTAAAAACCCTAAGAAATTACAAAATATCAACAGAAATTCATACAAGACCAAACAGCAAAACCTAATTGAAATACTTGAATTATTTACTAATGTGAATCAAGCCAGAATCAGAAAAAGGGAAAAGAAATAAAGAAATAGAAATAAAATGAACTAAATTTACCTAAAAGAAGTTTATAAAAGATTTTTCATGAATTTTATAAGAAATAGAACTTACAGTTGTAAGAAAAACTCCGGCCAGCCATGGTTGTTTGAATCCTCCAGAATTCTTGATCCGTAACATCCCTAATGGTGTGTTTTCCAAAAGAAAACACATAATTAGGGATATTACGGTCAAGAATCCCCAAGAATTGAGTTAGGGTTCTTGACCAGAAATATTGAAACTAAAATTCGAGGAGTCCCGGGCAGGTTCGAAGCAAATGGGTATGAAGGTTGGGTAGAGGAGGTTTAGGCGAGTCTAGGGTGTTATTTTGGGAATTTTTGGCATATTTTGAGTCTTGGCCGGAAAACTTAAAATCAATATTCGAAGTTTTCCGGCAAGATTCGAAGGAAACTACAAGTGGGAATGGGAAGAGGGACTCATGAGGAAGCTACGGTGTTTTTCTGGTGGTCATTGGAGTAAGTAGTGTTCGCCAGCAGTAGGGTTCCGGCGAAATAGATAGTGATATTCGAGGAGATAGGGTACGATTTGAAGGAAACTGGGTACAGGGGTGAGAAGAAGAAGGGGAGAGGGTATTGTGGTGTTAATATGGCGAGGTTTGGCATAAGTAACGTTTCCCGCCGGTGAGAGCTCCGGCGAGGTCGGCGGCAGAGGAAGAAGGGTATATGATGAAGGAGATGAAATGATTTTAGGGTTTGGGAATGTTTTTATTTAATTTGTGTATTAATCCGGGACCGTTGGATGGAGGTGAATGGATGGCCAAGATCATTTGA
>MU682722.1:3773-18712 GCA_026770625.1 Nicotiana glauca
CTATATATTCTGTGGCTACTCCGGAGCATAATTTCTCTTCTTAAATATTAGATGTTGTTTCTTGCTATTTGTTGTACATGTATTTTTAACTGTACAGGTTTAGGTGGTGTCTGGTCCTAGCCTTGTCACTACTTCACTGGGATAGGCCAGGCACTTACCAGCACATGGGGTCGGTTGTGCTGATGCTACACTCTGCGCTCTTTTTGCGCATATACAGGTTACAGATAGCAGCAGTGGCAGTAGTGCGATTGTTAACATTTCGACCACTGAGACTTCGAGGTAGTCCTGCAGGCGTCTGCAGGATCCGTTGTCTCCTCTATCTTTACTATTCAGTCTGTTAGCTCATGTATTCGAGATAAACAGTTTTATATTTCTTTCAGACGGTTATGTGTATTATTCTTAGAAGTTCGTGAGTATTGTGACACCAGTTCTTGGGTATTGCATCATGTTTTGGGTTTTCTGCATCGTATCTAGTAAAAATTATTAAGTCTTCCGCTAAATTTATTTATTCCGCTGTAATTTTAGTATTATATTTAAATATTTTTTAAAATGAGAGTTGTAACCAATAGGAATGAAATTAAGAGTTGTCTTGCCTAGCTTCCATTAGTAGGCGCCATCACGATTTCCGATGGTGGAAAATCTGGGTCGTGACATCTATTCACTATCCAATTAGTCTATTTCTACAAGACTTGTAAAAATCTTTAACTTTAGAATTTAACCACATTCTCCAGCTTGAGGAGGATTTCTGGAAGTTAAAATCAAGAATAAATTAGTTAAATAATGGTGATGCTAACACCAAATTTTTCAACCTAACAACTCTAAATCGATGCAGACATAATCCTATAACTGCTCTTCAAGACTTAGGAGGAAATTGGATTACTAACCCTCAAAAAATTAGAGATGATATTACTCAATACTATAGTCAGTTCTTTACTACTCAAAAATATAATTCTACAAATTCCTCTTATGTACACCATTTTAATATATTAACATCAACTGAAAAATCTAGTTTAACAACTCCCCTACAAGATTATAAAATTTTAAATGTCGTCAATTCGTTTAAACCCCTTAAGGCATCTAGCCCGGAGGGATTACATCCTTTATTTTATCAGAAATATTGGCATATCATAGGACTTCTGTCAAACATTTTTGTCATAAGGTTTTCTTGGACTACCAAATTGATCCTGCTATAAATACAACCTTTAATTGCTTGATTCATAAAAATAACAATGCATCCATTATATCACAATTCAGACCTATTAGTCTTTGTAATATAATCTATAATATTATTATAAAAATTATTGTTAATAGAATAAAATCAGTTCTGGAACATCTTATCCATCCTACTCAATCTAGTTTTCAGAAAAATAGACGAGCAGCTAATAATTCTATTATTGTACAAGAAATTATATCTAGGTTTAATAAAATGAAGGGCAAAACTTCTAATATGATGCTTAAGCTGGATCTTGAAAAGGCTTTTGATAAGCTGGAATGGTCTTTCGTTTATAATACATTACAAAATCTAAATTTTCCTCCAACTTTTGTTAAACTAATAATGTCTAGTATTACCACTACTACTACAGCTATTCTAATAAATGGTATACCTACTGATTATTTTACACCTACAAGAGGTATTAGACAAGGCGATCATTTATCACCTTATATTTTTATTTTATGTTTAGCGATGTTCTCAAGGAAAATAAACTCTAAAGTTGATTACAACATTTGGCATCCCATTTCAATAGGTAGAAGAGGACCTCAATTATCTCATCTATTTTTCGTGGATGATATTATTTTGATATCAAAAATTATACCTACATCATGTAAATCCATAATTAATACCATAAATCAATTTACTCATCATTCTGGGCAAACTATTAACTTTGAGAAATCTAGGATTTTCTTCTCCAAGAATTGTGATGCTACTATGAAGGTTTCAATGCAACACAATTTTCACATAAGTTAGGGCAAAAGCTTTGGAAAGTATTTAGGGTTCTCTATTTTTAGTTTGAGACCCACTAAAGGAGATTATTAATTTTTAATTGATAATTTCAAATCTAAGTTAGCTGGTTGGAAAACCCACTTTTTAACCAAAGCAGGAAGGCAAACCCTAATAAGATGAACTTTGAATAATCTTCCCAGCCACCTAATGCATTATATTACCTTGCCTTCGTATATTCTTTCCTCTATTAATATATACCAACGGAATTTTCTGTGGAGAATTACTCCTCAAAGAAAAAAAATTACATCTGATCAAATGGTCCATGGTTACGCAACCTTTAGAGCAAGGGGGATTGAGCATCCAAAATCTTAGTATTAAAAATCAAGCTTTGCATTCTAGTCTTGCTTGGAGGCTTTTTAAAAATCCTACCCAGTTGTGTGCACAAGTATTAGTACACAATTATTTAAGGCCTTCTAAATTTAGTAAAAAAGAATATTTCAAGAACTTGGTTAAACATTCTTAAGATTTAGTCCAATTGTAGATTAGGTTATAAGTGGAACCTGACTAATGGTAAACATGTAAATTTCTGAAATGAACCATGGATGGCTCATAATTCTCTGGTACGTAATTATATTTATGGACTTCTACCTAAAGGGAAGGATAGCAAAAGAGCGTCTGATTACTATTTTAATCATAAGTGGCACCTACATCAATTGCCTTTTGTATTACCTCCTTCGTTAGAACTTCCAATTACTGATATTTATATGCCAACGGTGCCCATCAATTATGATCAACTTTATTGTGCACTTTCACCGGATGGTTTGTCCTTTGTTAAATCTATGTATTATACACTTGCAAACGAACTCAATCATCCCATCACAAAGGAATTTCATAAACTATAAATGGATTTGGAAACTCAGAATACCATCCAAACTTTTCTTCTTTTTATGGTTAATATGTCGTGAAAGGCTTCCTACAGCTACATATTTACATAAGATACAAATTATAAATTCACCTTTGTGTTCACAATGTCAATTGGTCCCTGAGGCGATACATCATATTTTTATGGAATGTCATAATGCTACTGCACTTTGAGCTGCTCTTAAGGTAAATACTACTCATATGGTGGGCCAGCACCTATTAATCGCACATCTTGGTGGAACAGTTTCATACATAAGCAGCTTTTGCCATTCTTTAAACGCATTCCTTTTCCCCTACTTTTACCTTTTGTATTATGGCAGTTATGGTCTATCAGAAATAAAAACTACTTTGATAATCAACATCTAAAATCTAGTATTCCTTTACTATTTAAACTTGCTGCTGAATTTTATTACCTCGCAAATTATAAAGAAAGTAATACTTCACTATTATCCCTCTATATCAAATGGTATCCACCAGATGGCCAGCTTTTTAAGTTAAATATAGACGGTTCAGCATCTAACACTCAAAATAAATGTGGTATTGATGGGTGTTTTAGAAATCAACAGTGCAAATGGATTATAGGTTTTGCAGGAAGAGCACAACATGGCTCCAGTATTCATACAGAATTGCTGGCACTTATCATGGGGCTAAAATTAGCTATTCAGCATCAACTCACACCACTGATCATCGAAATAGATGCAACTGCAATATTTGGTATGCTTATTACACCTACTATAAAATATACTCCCTCCGGTCCACGATAAGTGTCCAATTTACTTTTAGCACGCCCATTAAGAAAATAATAAATCCTATACAAAATTACCTAGTATGACTAAACTACCCTTATTTAGTAAGTTAATGTGATGAGAGAGAAATTTTTTTAGGGATATGCACATAATTGTAAAAGAGTAAAAACAAATTGAATTTTTTCTTGATTACCTAACTAGACACTTATTTTGGACCAAAATCAAAAAGTAAATTGGACACTTACTGTGGACCGTAGGGAGTACTAATTTAATCAATGATTGCAGGTTATTACTCCATCAGCTGGATGATCCAAAAATACAAAGCATCTTCAGAGAACAAAACTATGTTGCAGATTGTCTAGCTAAGTATGGAGCAGCAAATATGGAGGCTAGTTGTATACTTTTTGCAAGTCCTCTTTTTAACACACTTTGTACCAGCGGGATCAGGAAGGAATGCTACGAAGAAGAGAATTAAATCAAGCTCTATGTTAACTACTAGTAGTACCAGTAGTAGTAATATTGTTAGTAGTAATAGTGATGTAGTAGCAAACCTAAGTTCCGTATATGTTCCTAGTTCTCATAAGGGGGACATAGTAACTAGTTCTAGTTCTTATCAACTGATGCAATATTTGCATCCTACAAACTCTTATGTACATGTTTAATTATCTCCGATATGCTTATCTTTTCAACCAAAAAAAAGTAAAGTCCTCTAGCTTAGCTTAGTCAATAATATATAGTCCATACCGTCAATTAGCTAAGGTAGTTAGACACAAGAGGTAATTATGTCAATTCATGTGTCCAGTTGTCAATAGGTTGTTAGAAATCAGCTATACATTGATAAATATCTATATTAGTGTACATAAAAGTGTATATAAACATTTGGAATATACCAGAGATTCACTCTTTGCATTCACCTCGTTCATCTCTCTTGCATGTACCTGATATTCATCATCTTTGATTAGATTAGGTAAATTTAACAAACTCACCAAATTAACATTCATACATTTAAAATGAAGTTACATTCAATTGAAGTGCTCGCTTATGAATGAGAGTTTCTATATTTCTTGATCCAATCAGACTTCTGCTGCTTGATGATAAACTAACAAGACTTTATTAGAACTAGAAGACCTTTTGGTTCGGCCAGTCTGTTAAAGACTTGTTGTCTTTTTGGTCAACATATGAATCTTCCATTTGACATAGCAATTCGTACGATAAAACTTTCATACAGAGTTTGAATAAAATCGGAATTAATTCAAGCCTTGTGAACAATAAAATCAGAATTAAGGGGAAAAGGGACTTTTTTTCAAAGGTGACTAGCTAGCGCAAGTGTTTATTTACTAAGATTTCGTAGTTTGAATAAATTTCTAATTCAAACCATAGAAACTTTATAGTTGCTTCCCATAATAAATGTCACCGGCCGTATGTCCAACCAGCTGAGAAGTCTGAAACTACACTTAATTTTCATATACGGTCACGTGGAAGATTCTCATATACTTACAAAGCTCATTAATACGTACCTTTACTTAAATTTCAAATGAAACTTACTACTACTACTACTATTTAAAGGTAAATCCAAAATAAAAAAACATAAAATTAAATAGTCATAAGAATTGTAAAAACAATATGTACTCTCAGATTCCACATAAAATATGGCGGAGAGAGAGTAGAAGACAAACTACGAAGTACAAATTTCAAGGCACTCCACATTTCAATGGAACAAAACAGAGAAGAGAAGAATCCAAATGAGTGATCCATTAATAACATCACATGCAACTCACTAAAACTTCGATCAAGACGCAACGGCTAGGTTAAACTATGAAACAAAAGGTAAAGAACACAAAAGGTTAAATCCTCCTCTTCCTCAGTCAAAGTACCCCACTAAATTATATAATAAACGAACCTTTAGATCCAATAGCTAGCAAACACAAATATTCTTGATCTTTTTCCTTCTTTTCTTTTCTTATTTACCTTTAAAACAACACTAAACATTTGTTAAATTTCATAACTGACCAAATTTTATTAAGAACTAGTGTTCGGATTCTGAAGCATGGAATTCTTGCAATGTGCAATTGCACCTTGAATTGCATTCTGTAACTCTTCCATTGTTGACGAATCTGATGAACAAATTCCACCTGTCATCGTCTTGTTAGTCGGAGTTGCGAACCCACTTCTACTGAGGACCCCAGAATGGCTTGGTGATGATCTCATCGACGAAGGACAGCTTGACACGTAGCTTCTCCTCCTTGGATACCTCAAATTCCCAGAAAAAGATTGCGAAATTGTTGCATTTTGGGTATTTTCTTTAATAGAGCTCTGAATAGAAGAATAACCATTTTCTCTACTTTTCAAAAACCCATCTTGAGATTTCATGCATAATGTTACACTATTTGACGATAACATCATTTTCTCAGACGGCTTTTGGGATAACTTCTCGTATAAAGGCTTAACTTTTTTCAAATACTTACGTATAACTTCTCTAGCTGATGTACTCATGCGTCTCACCGAAGACGAGGATGTGGTCGTCTGAGCAGGCAGAGGTCCTGAGATCACATCTGAATCATTCTTTTGATTCTTCGATTCTTTACGGAACACAGAAGAAAATCTCGAGAGTGAGAAATTCAAGTACTTATTACCTTTCTTGATGGAGGTGCAAGGAATGCCTATTGAGTTGTTAAGGCGCTTGAACTCGTCCTCCTCCGTGACGGAGCTAGGGCGGGAGGAGTCACATCCTTCAGGGAGGAGGACGAGGTCACCACTAGAGTAGGAATATTGGGAATCATTGGAACTACTGCTGCCCGTGGAGTCACGGGAAGCAGTAGTCGTGGTATCAGAGGAGGAAGAGGTCGAAGACGAAGCCAATAGAAGAGTACGAACCATAGACAAACGTGGAGATTGGTGAAGGGGAAGGAGTTGGCCTTTGTAGAAAAGCTCGTCAGCGGGACATTGGTTTGTGGAAAACTTGCGACTACGTGGAGAAAGGGCAATGGTGAACTCGAAATCTGAAGAAGAAGAGGAGTGAGTAGGGGAAGAAGGGAGAGTGTAAGATTTAGGGTTTCTGTCTGTTCTTCTTCCCATCTTGATGTGAACTACATTATGGATCTACCAATGAAGGTTCTCTTTGGAGAAACCAGAGAGAGAGAGAGAGGCAGAAGAGTAGTGGGAAAAAATGACTTCTTATATGGAGGAGCACATGTTGTAGGATTAAAAGGGTGTAAACTTTTTTCTCTGAAAAGGGGTGTTGGTACTTTCCAAATAATAATTTCCTGGAATACTTATTGAATTTAAAATTAAACGAATTTTTAATGTTCATTCCATAATATTTATTACATCCGCTCCATCAAAACAAAGAGGCTCGAAATACAAAGATGAATGCATTTATTTTTTTTTTAAAATCAAATATGTATTTTTCAAAGAAAAGAATTTGTTTGACTAATACTCCAATCAATTACTGTATTATTCTAATATTTGAAAATATTTCAAGAAACAATGTTGTTTAAAGTTTAAACTATCAAAGCTGATAATTTACTAAATAATAAAGTAAGTCTTTGTAAAGCTTTTTTTTTTTCTTTTTAATAAGAACTCATTAATAATAAAGTTTTGTTCTTGACTACTACTTATTACTCCCTCCGTTCCAAAATAAATAATTTTTTGGCATTTTTTTTGTGATCCAAAATAAGTGATTTTTCTAGTTTTCAAGAATAAATTAATTATTTTTTTCCTACATTATTCTTGGAGTAAATAGTGCTGGAGTATGTGTTAGGAGTGTTTATGTGATATAGTAAATGTTAATATGGTCAATTTCATTGCTAATTAATGCTAAAGGATGAATTTCTTAATCTGTGTGAAAACATCCAAAAAATCGCTTATTTTGGATCGGGGGAGTATCATTTACTCCTTCCGTTTCAATTTAAATGAGGTACTTTGACTCGCACGGAACTTTAGAGAAAAGAGAGAGACTTTGAAAATTAGTGGTCTTAAAAGCTTTTGGGGGGGGGGGAACCTTTGTTAGAAAAGTTTCTCATTAAAGATAAATTGGGTAAAATAAAAAGTTTAAAGTTGAATTATAAGAATATGTCATTCTTTTTGGAATATACTAATAGGAAAAGTGTGTCATCAAAATTAAAAAGAGTGGAGTATATATTTTGAGGGGTGTTGCGTTGTGCCCTATATTCGCAATATTTTAAAAATTCGGAGTAAGTAATATATAGGCATTTACTGTGGGGCTATATGCCATATATATATATATATATATATATATATATATAGTTTTCTAACCAATTACATACATTCAAAATCTTCTAATGTTATCTTATATAGTGTTTTTTAACATGTGAATGTGTTCATAAATTTCATGCCAAAAAGAGATTAGAATTAATATTTGATTTGACTCGAGATGCCGATAGGAAGCCTCATAATTACGCCAACCAAACCGACAAATTGGGCTTACCATTAACAAGACAACACAATACAACTATTAAGTTGGCTTTAACTTAATTACCACTAAGAAGACGACAGAATACAACTGTTAATCTGGCTTTAAGTCAATGTTATGCCTTGTTATCTCATCCTCTAAGTAACCGACTAATCATTTCGTTTAAAATAAGATGAGGTACTTCCATTTTAATATGTTATAAAATAAATGATAAATTTTTAAATTTTTAAATAATTTAACTTTAAACTTTTCATTTCACCTATTTTACTCTTAATGAAAAACTTTTATAATCAAACAAATATCATTGTCCTAAAAAGTTTTTACACCTTAAACTTTTAGGACCACAAGTTTCAAACGTTTTATTTTCCTTAAATTTCGTACCAAATCAAACTAACTCATCTAAATTGAAACGGGAGCATAAAATCTACAACAAGTCGAAGTAAAAATCGACTATACTAACTTTTTTGGCTATAAATAAAAATATCTCATAGCAAAAATATAGAGTAGTCAAGTTCTTTAACTTCTCATACAATATATGCAGGAAATCTAATTCCATTTCCGTGGACTTTTGACGACGAGAGAATTTTAGAAGTTTAAGAAACGCTTCATGAATCAAGCTAAGACACGTTGTAGTTTAAGTTATACGTCAGGAACACGAGATTTGTTTCTTGGCTTAATTATATAGAGTTAAAGTCACACAAAAATTTGCTTCTTCTATAAGGGAATAAAAATTAGGGATGTCAACTGACAACTAGAGGGTTTATTGATTTACCTATTGGAAAACATACCTCCATAAAATATCCGTAACAAGAGAAAAAAAATCGTGAAACTGTTGTTAAATTATGATTATTTATTTCACTTTCTACCAAATAGGGACAACAAAACTCCATATACAAAGCTCTCTCTCCAAATTGTGGTAGGTACAATTCAATCCAGAAAAAGGGGATAGGTATTGAAGATTCATTTATATGTGGTGAGAATTTAGGTATAGAAAAAAGAAACAGGGATAGTGGGGATCGATTGAGCATCTGAATTTTTCTGAAGAGGAATCACATGGGGGATACACATATAATATTGACAAGTCCTTCTCACTTCTCAGTTATCTCTTCTCAGCAATTTTAGTGCATCTGTCTTATAGTCCATGCATCATGTGGTGATTTTGCATATAGTAAGGTGCCACGTGCCTTAAACGTTAAAAGTGGAGGGCCATTTTTTTTTCTTTTTTTTTAGATTTTTTTTTCTTTCTATTTTACAACTCATACTCAAGACTCAACTGAAAATTTATAATTAAAAATAAAAAGTACTTACCATTAAAGTACATCCATTAATAGTAAAGATAGATGGCCTTGAATTTACTCTACTATATGGAGTATTGGATATATCTTAACACAAGTGATGAGTACAGGGGACCATCCCTTTACGATCTATCTAATTTATATTCAGAGTTTTGAAAATAATTTATTATCATTTACTAATGCATGTATTTTACATATTATAATGTATAAACTAAATTTTTCTTACCTTTGAAAATAATTTATTATCATTCTTTACTAATGCATGTATTTTACATATTATAACGTATAGACTAAAATTTTCTTATTATAAATAATTACCTGTAATTATTTGAAGATAATCTAATTTAGTAAAAATATTATACATTCAGTGTATAAAAAGTAACACTCCTTCAATCAGTATATCTAAGGTGCGCCAGAGACGTACACAGGATATTATTCATTACATACTACATACTACTAAAAATTATACAACTCTACTTTATAGTATTTTTTATGTATAGAGGAAAGAATAACCCTAACTTTATGTGTTTTAATTTGTTGTCACGGCCCGGTAGAATAAAGGTAGAAAGGGGTTTTAAGGCTACGAACGCCGAGCAGTTGTACCTCAAGTCTTCGTCGGATGTTCGATCTGAGCAATCTATTAATTGTCGCTGGGACCGACTCCAAAGGTTGCACAAAAAATGTAGAGTGTAGTATGAGCACAAATGATGTACTGTGTAAGTGTCGAGCCTAACACTAAGGCGCAGAGTCATCTACAATAACCTGTACGCAGTATAATAATAATAACACGATAGAAATGTAGGAATAGTAAAGCAGTTAACTGATGAAAATTGAAACAATCCTCGAAATCAATAACTAGAAACACCAATCCTCAAAATCTCGTACGAAAGCATAGAAGCCAACACAACATAACAATACAAAACATACAACCCGTTGCGGCGCGTAATCTGATCCCAATTTACAAACACAATCCTCCCTTATTTCACTATATGAATATAAATAATAACAAGTAAAATCCGTTACGGCACACAATTCGATCACACGATATAATGAGAGTCAATATCATAATCCTTTCTTATTTCATCATATAAAGCCTACATTATTCCAGCTGTTGCGGCGTGCAATCTGGTTATTTCTGCTCTAATCATATGTTATCAATGTCTCAGTATGTCATCATCAAAAAGAGCAAAATTGATTGGTTTTTAATGTCTTTGCCTTATGTTTAGATGATCTAACAAACTTACTGTCAAGAACCAGATAGGGAACCTGACACACTTGGTACACATTACAAATGAATGGATTCCACCTAGGACTCCAGCTAACGTGAACTGCTGCAAGTGTAGAAAATAGAGAAACAAGACAAGGACCTGATTCCTTGTGTTTTCGTGACAGCAGTACGAAAGTCAACTATGCACAGTTGGAAAGTGACTGCCACAGATACAGTGCAGCAGTTTTGCAGTCACTTGCCCTCTGACCAGCCAAGTGCTTACATCATTCAAGTGATGTCATCAAAGGTGTATTAACAAGAGCATTATGACAAAACATCACTTGAACACTTGAGAATTCACTTCAAGCATTCAAGCCTTCTGCAAACAGTGAACTTAATTCTCAAGAGCCTGAAGAACAAAGTTAAACGCTACTATGGAACAGTTTCTAAATCTAGTATTTTGTTATCATTAGTTGATTTCTAACTTTGTTATTGTTCTTATTGTAATTCCTAAATTGCTTAGCTAGAAGCGTTACTTAGGAACCCCTTTATAAAATCATAAACCTTTGTGTTTGTGTTGTGACTAGAGTTAGTCATGAGTTGAAGTCTTTGTAATAGGTGTATTGCAAAGTGGCTTGTAATAGGTGTATTACAAAATAGTGAAGGATTAAGTGTTTAATTCCTACATTGCATAGGTTGTAATCTAAAAGTTGCTCATAGTGAAGTTGAAATCCTACCAATGTAGGTCGTGGTTTTTTATCCCCTTGAAGAGGGATTTTTCCACGTAAAATTCCTTGTCTTATTTACTTACTGTTTTATTAGTATTCTCAGTGGAAACTCATAGAAGACCTACTACTCTATAGTTTGGTAGACTCACGTAAACTATCAGAACATCTCTTGGATTTGAAAACTTGATATCCTGAGGAAAATTAACAACTTTCTTTGGTTATGCTATCACAACGAAATTATTACAAGGGCTCATCTTTATAAAATCGTCACAAATATAGACGAACATTTTCCTAACCCGTAAAGTTAAGGATGAAACCTTAATGCATATCTTATTTGAATCTGTGCATGCTATAATATATTCGAATAGTGCATGTCTCCAAATTTGGTAAAGTGTATCTTAAGCCAGAATGATAGCAACTGGCTAAACTATTTGAGGAATTACCACTATACCTCTGATGATTCCTTCTACAAATGAAAGATATTTTTCTATTCTGCCTTAGGCACTTATGGTTAAATCGCAATAAAACCACCATAATAACTATAAAAGTACAATCTCGTGGAGCATTGTTCAAAGTAGAATTGTGGAATACAAGCTTCTAACTCAAAACAAGCATCACACAAGCCCTAATATAACTTTGAAGCTTAATTGGAACCTACCTCCTTTATATGCACACAAAGTCAATACAGATGGAGCTGCTCAAGGTAATCCTGGGCTAGGGAGTCTAGGAGGTGTAATTCAAAATCATAAGGGTCACTAGATGGTGGGGTATTACTCTAGTATCCTAATAACAAATCATACAGAAGCTCAAATATTGGCTACTCTGCATGGACTCAAACTAGCTGTATCACAAGGATTATATCCTTTAGAAGTCGAGATGGATGCAACAGAGGTAATCAAATGATCAATGACAAACAAAATAAGTTTACTAACTTAATAATTTAATGCAGGTCCCTATTGCATCAGCTAGGTATGAGGAGGGTTAAGCACTTTTTCGTGACCAAAATCTACTAGCTGACTCATTAGCAAAGGAGGGGATGAAGCATGCCAAATCTTTGTCAATCTACCATTACCTCCTTTAACAAAGAATAAACATATTACTAGGGATATGCAAGGGGAAACATATACTGAAAATGTCTTGTTAAGTATTTGCCGGTTAGTAGCAGACTTAGGTAACTCTTGTGCGTCTAGTACTCCTACTTTCAATGCATCTGGCACTTCTACTACTTGTAATGTTAATCTAAAATAAATTCGCCAATTTACCCAAAAAAAAAAAGTTTGTTTGATATATTAATTTTATATATTGATTTATGTCAAATATCTATAAGAGTATTCTACTATATAATAAATTATCTACAATAAACGTATGGCTTTCTAATTAACATACAACATACAGTAACATACAATTTTAATTTCTTCAATTGTTGTATATATGCTATCATCAGCTATCATATACAAAGCAAATGTATGCAATTTCTACTATCAACTTTTAACAACATATTCAAAAAGTTACTTCATAAAATAAAATAAATAAAATAGATGAATGACATATATCCCTCTGCTTCATTATATCATAGTTTAAGGAAAAAATATTTTTTGGAATATGTGGAATGTGGTCTATACTATAATATATTTTGATTATAAAAGCTTGTCATGAGAGGACCAACAAAAATTTTAAGCTGTTAATTTTTTTAACATGCTAATAAGAAGAGTGCAACCTAAAATGGGATAAGAGGAGAAATACATTTTAAAAAAATAAAAAACCATTACTCTCGTTTAGTAAATACCATCATTATGAAACTATACTAAATTAATATCTTAAAAGCATACAAACCAAATGTAATGACAGTAGGATGAGATGGGATCAAACTGAGAAAGGAAGAAAGAAAAACACATGCATGCATAAAGGCGAAGCTTGCAGCAATCGAGTGTCAACACTTTATACTTCTTTTAAATCAGTATTTGCGTCATATGAAATCTAGTGAATGATCATTTATTGATCTTTAAACGGATTTGGATCTGCCAAATACAGCTGTTATTAGGTCAAAAGCCATTATAATTTGATGGTAAAAAATCCAAAAGACAACACTGTTTTAGTTGTTTATAGCTCAGCTGCATCATAGCTGCCACTGTATTCGTTAATTAATATCACCATGCATGAAAATTAAAGAATTAATATTTGGCATGCTAAAAAGTTCTTATGAGAACATTTTAAAGCAGGAATTTTGAAGCTTTTGCTTCCCTTTTAAAGAAAACATTCAAAAGTTAAGATGAATGTCAAGTTTAACTTATTAGATGCGACCATCACATCTATCGTGAATCTGGTTAACTAATCTCCAAGTGAATCATAATTTAAACTCACGATTTGCGATACTTAATTAGTTAGTTAATCATATATAATTGTTACCTCATACTGTCATACCTTAAAATGTGATATTATAGAGGCGGATTCAGGATTTGAGCCTTATGGGTTCGTACCGTAATTTTAGATTAATATGTGATAATAACTGAGTTCACAGTTAGATATTTACAAATATTTAGTAAATTTCTTAATATAAATACAGGGTCTACGCAAAAGTTACTGGGTTCCCGAAAACCTATATTGTAACCACTAGATCCGCCCTGGATATTATGTATGTTGCAAAACATTCAATTCAATTTAACGAAGCTATAATTTCTATACTATTTTCTTTGTAATTAGTAAATTTCAGTATTTCACATCCTTTTACCCTAAATGAAACAAGAAAATGTAAAATACGATTCTCCAAAGACACTTTAAAATTCTGTGACGCCTATCTATTGAGACAAACCTATCTACCATTACATCCCGAGAGGCAATCAATTAGTAGTATGAACGCGAGAAGCTGAAACCTAACTATTGAAAAATAATTTAAAATGAGTAATTAATGCTAAGGGCAAAACAGGAAAAATAAATTATTTTTTTCTTAATATCCAAAAAGTTACAAGTAAAAAAGAAAATTTATTTTTGAAATACTTGACAACTAAAAGTGAAAGAATGGAGTAACTTCTTTTTCTTTTCTACTTTATATGACTTTGTTCACCAAACAGACTTATTTACCATCGAGTCCTGCCTTGTGTGTCGGAGATAAGATGTTTCTTTAAAGATTAAACTCGGTCAACTACAACTAATATTGCAGTTAAGCTCTTAACCTTTACCCTGATTAATGGAGTCAAATAATGTTCTGGATTGTTCTATCTGTTGAATTTGCCAAAATCCCACATCGGTGGTTTAGGCATTTGGTAGGGAATTTTTTCCTATAAAAGGAGCCTAATGTTTAGGATTTAAATACACCTCTCATTTGTCTTCTTATCTTCTTAAGGCATTTGTATCTTCTCTCTTTAGTATTATTTCACTCGTACTTTTGGAGTGAAATAAAATATTGGTTGTGTTCGAGGAGTAGGCAAAATTAGCCGAACCTCGTTAATTCTGGTGTTCCTTTTATTGTTGCTTTATTGTCTTATTTATTATTTTGTGGCTGTCATAATTTTTGGTATAGAAGTCGTGACTTATTCATACTATATATATTTGGCTTCCGCAACAATTGGTATCAGAGCCAAGGTACTGTCTAAGTATGCTCTGTGGTTGCAGCACAGTCTGATCTTCCACATCAGAAAAGATTTATCTTGGTAACTGAGTCAAGGTTCTGT